>JABUQX010058225.1:10000-33793 GCA_015478945.1 Trachelipus rathkii | reverse complement strand
TATATAATATAACTATATATATATATATATATATATATATATATATATATATATATCCTATGTTTTATTGAGATCCTTCTCACTTACAAGTTTTAATACAAATGTATTTTTTCATAAAGCCGTTTTTCGTTTTGATTAAGAACGGTTTCGGTGCCAAATCGGACCGCGGAATTCTTATTAATCAACTTGTTTACAAATATTTGGAATCAGCTGTTGTGCAGAAGTAGAAACACTTATGATGAACTTCAAGGATTTGGAGGGTATTATTATAAAAAGGAAGAATAATGATGATGTTTCAGAATATTTTAATTTTTTGGAGACTAATAAAAAAAATGGAGGAGAGATTATTCCTTACTCTTAAGGTAATTTTTCAGTGTTTGGTATATGTTAAATTTAGATATAGGATATATTTATATAATATATATATATTATATATATATATATAGTAATATAATATATATATAATATATTATATAATATATATATATATAATATAATATATATATATATATATATATATATAATATATATATATATATAGTAATTTGTTAAGTTTAGTCTAACCTAGTTTTATAGTGTTATTCACATTAAATGATTGATAATTACTATGTTATTGAAAACATAAAAATATTTTCCATGAATGTACAAAAAAAAAAAATAAATAAAAAAAAAAATAAAAATAAAAAACAATGAAAAGTGCATCATTGTGACAGATTTTTTCATAAAAAATTGGCAAAGCTGAAAATTAAAGCCATTTTTATTCATGGAAGCATCTTCAGGTGTCACAAATTCAAACGGGCCTACCACGGTGAAAACATTATCATTGCATTTTTTTATGAATATTTTAAAGAGAGAGCTGTATTTTTTTACCACACAAATATACTTGAAATCCATGTAGGTAATAGTTGAGTTTTAACAGATTCTGACGAAATATCGGATATTTTTTTCCGAAACGGTTTTTTTTTGTATCTTTAGAACCCATGTCAAAGTACTACAACAGTGTTGCCAAACCTCTCTCATATATAAATTTAATAAGCCAACGAAAAAAAAAAAAAAAAAATTGGATACGTAAAAAAAGAATGATATATGAAAATAACGAAAAATGTTGTTTATAAAAACAATATCAGTAAAAATTGCAAGTAATATCGGTGGTAATATGATATATATATATATACTATATATATATATATATATATATATATTATATATATATATATATATATATAATTATTATATAATATATAATATATATTATATACTATATATATAATAATATATTATATATATAGATATAGTATGACACTTACACACTTACAGAAAACCAATTACATATTTTGGAATCTGCGTATAAAGCTTATTACCAGAATGTACATATTTTGAATCTGCGTATAAAGCTTATTACACAGAATGTAATAAATATATATATATATATACATGGGCGCCGGGAGGGGGGGCAAGTAGGGGCCATGGCATCCCCCTGGAATTTCAAAGCTTTTTGCTCCGCTGAAAAAAAATTTCAAAGCTTTTTGCTTTGCTGGAAAAAATTATATATATATATATATATATATTTATGGCATATTTATAGGGATATATATATATATATATATATATATATATATATATATATATATATATATAATATATATATATAATATAGTATATATATATAATATATATAGATATTATATATATATATATATATATATATATATATATATATATAGTATATATAATATATATATATATTATATAATATATAATATCAAGCAACTTTCCCGCGAAAAAGCAAATTTGCAAACTAGCACAATAGCCTACAGCCTACAGCCTACAGCCCTACCTCTCTAGCCTCCCCTACTCTGCCCTCCCCTATTCCTGGCTGTAACTTCAGTTAAAATAATTTCAGACCTTATGAACTGTAGCGACAACTAATAAATTTTGCTCATAAAAGAGAGCTTTTTTAGGCAACAATTTTATCAATTCTTTTTGTTTTTTTAATAATGGGAGATCCAATATTGGGAATTTTTGGACCCCATTTTAGCCCCCACCTAAAAATGGACATAAAATTCTTAACTTTCAGCCAAGTTTGATGAGGAAACAGCCAACCGCAGCCTTTTTTGACTTCTAGAACGTCATTTTCAGGTGTTTTTCTGTGTCAGAAGTCATTGTTTCGGCATTTTCATATTTTCAGAACCTAATTTTTTGACATTTTTTCGAATCAACTTCTACAATTTTTTTCGAAATGACTTCAAACTTGAAATATACATAGATGGGTCTATTACGCACAAAATGCAAATGTTAGTTTTTTGATTTTTTGAAAATTGTGCTCAGCAAATAAAAAAATAAATAAAAAAAGTGGGTTTTGAAATTCGACATTGCTGAGCACAATTTTCCAAAAAACAAAAAACTAATATGTGCAATTTGTGCGTAATAGACCCATCTATGTATATTTCAAGTTTGAAGTCATTTCGAAAAATTGTAGAAGTTGTAAAAAAGAAAAAAAAATATCAAAAATTAGGTTCTAAAAAAAAAGAAAACGCCGAAACAATGACTACAGACACAGAAAAACACCTGAAAATGACGTTCTAGAGGTAAAAAAAAAAGCTGCGGTTTTCTTTTAACCCCATCAAAATTGTCTGAAAATTAAGAATTTTATGTACCTTTTTAGGTGGGGGCTAAAATGGGGTCCCAAAATCCCCAATATTGGATGCTGCTCTTAGGAAACTGAAATAAATATATTTGGTAATTGTTACCCAGAGGGTTGTCATCCCCGATTTTTATGAAAATCAAACAGGATATACTCCTAAAAAAATAATTAATAAGAATAGTGAAAACGAAAATCGTGCTCTCTCTAAGGAAAAAAAGTTACAAAAGCCCTCTCACGTTGTAAAAAAACCCATAGGATTTTGTTATTAAAAAAAAAAAACCAAAAATTTTTTTTTTTGAAAATCACAGGATATACTCTAAAAAAATAATAATGAAGAATAGTGAAAACGAAAATCGGCAGTCTCTTTAAGGAAAAAAAGTTTACAGCCTCTGAAAGTTAAAAATTTTCCCATAGACTTTCTTATAATAAAAATTAGTGGGCCTCGTGCTCGTTTTAGGGCAATCCTAGTCAGGTTATGATAAGATTTGTTAATTCTACATAGATTTTCTCTGTGTTTAACTAAACAAAACTTATCATAACCTGACTTAGAGGGCCTGAAATGAAGACCTAACCTGGATCGATCAAATATTGAAAAGTCTATGGGATTTTTAAACTTTGAGAGGCTGTAACTTTTTTTCCTAACGAGAGCGACGATTTTCGTTTTTCACTATTCTTCATTATTATTTTTTAGAGTATTACTCCGTGATTTTCATAAAAATCGGGGGTGACAACCCTCTGGGTAACAATTACCATATATTTCATGGGAAACTACTTTGAAAAGTGTCCTAATTATTATTATTATTATTATTATTATTATTATTATTATTATTATTATTATTATTATATTATTAATATTATTGTCCATCTATTAGAAATGACCATTAATTATTTTTATTCTAACATTATTATTATATTATTATTATTATTATTATTATTATTATTATTGAAATTAATAATGAATTTTTATTCTTTTAATTTTTTTTAATTTTTATTCGTTTTATTTCAATTATTATAATTGTTTGGGAGTGAAATTAGCTTTTTTAGGACTTGCTACCAAGATTTTTACATTTAATACCTATTTATCTAACTTTCGCTTTTAAATAGACTTCTTTTAAAAGTCTCGCAATTTTTTTGCCCCCAAACAAGCTATTTTTAATAATTATATAATATATATCTATATATATATATATATATATATAATATAATATATATATATATTATATATATTATTTATATATATTATATAGTTTTATATCTCTATATTATATATATATATAAGATTGCTAGCAAATTTAAAAAGGAAAAAAAATTATTTTAAATTATCACAATGGATAAATTTGTAATTAAGAGGCCTCGCCTTAGTGATAATTATAATTACTCTTTGACTGAACAAACCACTGACACATTGAATGATGGTACTGGTTCATATTTTAGTGTTAATGCAAATGGCAGTGCTAATGCCGTCCCGAGTATTGTCGGCACCTGTATTAATCATATGAATGAAGCTTCCGCATCTGCGTAGAACCAACTGTTGAAAATCGTTGTTTGGATATTGGAAATTACATTACTCAAAATAAAATTACTGACAATCTAAAATTTGATTTATTAACAAATCCATGCAAACCACTAAGCACTTACAACTTTAAGCAAGATATCACAGGAGGCAAAGAGCTTTCCTTTACGATTGGCTAAATCAATACAATTCGTTGTTAGTATATTCAAAAAAATTAAAAGAACCCTTCTGTAAATTATGCGTGTTATTTAGGCCTTGCGTCAAAAGAGGGTTTTTGGGTTCATTCATTGTCAGACCAATCTTAAAATATAAAGACTTTCACTCACATGCAAGAAACCATGTTAATTCTCAGTGGCATAGATGCTGCTGTAGCAGGAGAAATTTTGAACAAATAATTTTAAATAAACGTGTTAATGTTTTTGAACAATTAAATAATGCTGAACATTTAATTATCGAAAAAAATAGTTGTTGCCAATAATTTCAACTTTGATCTTCTGTGGAACCCATGATCTAGCTGTTCGAGGCAGTACTGCAGATACGGGTAATTTTTCTGATTTGTTAAAATTCAGAGTTGAAGCTTGTGATGCTGTGCTTACTGAGCATTTACAATCAAGTGGAGGTAATCAAAAATACACATCACATATGGTCCAGAATGAGCTCATATCCATATGCGGGAACCTAATTTGTAAAAACATTGTGGAGGAAGTGAACGATAGTGAATACTTTTCACTTTTTGCGGATGAAACAGCAGATATTTCTGGGGTGGAGGAGCTGTCAATTGGCGTTCGTTTCGTTGAAAAGGCAGTTTTGAAAGTTAGAGAAGAATTTTTAGGTTTTACTCCGTTGGAAAAATTAAAAGCTGAAGATATAGCAGAAGTCATTTTAATTGACTACCAGAGAAGCTTACAATTTAAATATGAATATAAGTCGTTGGACTTGGATTTGATGGATGCTCAACCATGGCTGGAAAAGAAAATGGAGTACAGAAAATAATAAGAAATCAATATCCCAAGGCCAAATTTTTCCACTGTGCTTCTCATCGCTTAAATTTAGTTGTTAAAGACTTGAATCTTGTTCCCGAATTTCGAAAGTGAAAGAAGTTATAAGATTTTTTCGTGAAAGCCCATTGCGTAGGAAGCTGATAATGAATATACCAATGCTATGCGAAACAAGATGGTCCTCAAAATTCAAGTCCATCAAAATTTGTTTTGAAAATTTCATTCACATTAAATCAGTTTTGGAAACTTTGTCATCAGATTCAGAAGTAACTAAGGCCACAGGAACAGCAGCATTTCAACTTTCGTCAGCAAAAGGAACTCCTAAATTCATTATTTGCTTAGTTATCATGGCCAAGTATTCCGCTTACTTTGAGCCTGTTACGAACATTCTTCAAACTAAAACTATCAATCTGGAAGAGGTTCACAGTCACGTTGAAAAGGTGTTAGAAATAGTAAAAAACAATAGAGACGAAAAACATGTCGCGTCTGTTTTCAAGGAGCTTTTTCTTTTTACCAGTGTTAAGGAACTTACAGAATTTTTTTTTATAGAATTCTCAATGCCACGTATAGTGTCCAAACAAATGCAAAGACCTAACTTTTCATGTAGTTCTGTAGAGGATTATTTCAGGGTTTCTCTATTTATACCATACCTAGATTCACTGATTTCGTCTCTGCAAATCAGATTTTAGGACGACAACAGAATACCAACATTTCTTTGTATTTTACATCCCTCAAAAATTAAACAAATTTTTTTTTTAAATTATCTGAATAAAACAGAAAAATTGAATCGCTTCAATATAATACAATATTGAGAACCTGGAAAGGTGAAGCAGAATCATGGTTCAACTTATGGAAGATTAGATGGGGACCAAGGGTTAGATGTAGACGAAAATGTGTGCTATAGTGAACTGATCTAAAAACATTGCGCTTTTTTTTTCCCTTTTTTTCAAGCAATTAAAATTCTTCTAACGCTTCCAACAACGACTTGCACAATTGGAAGATCATTCAGCACTTTAGGAAGGGTTAAAACTTGGCTAAGGTCAACCATTTCTGAAGATCGATTAAATGGATTATGTTTTGCTCAGTGTTCACAGAGAAAAAGAATTGGAAAAAAAAACTAATTGATGATGTTATAACAGAATTTGGAAGGAAAGAAGAAGAATTAAATTTTTATTTCCAAACAACAAAATTAAACTGAAATAAAAAACTGTAAATTAGTTATTTAAGTGCTTGCCTCAACCAAATCCAAATATTTTTCGCAACTACATTTTATAGTTCATTTTACTTGTGATTAAAGTAACTAAAAAAGGTCATATATGACTTACACAGTCTTTCCAAATTTAATTTCTGACTGACATAGTGAATTAAGCATTCAATATCAGACATTTATTATCAAATATAAACTTGGATTCAAATAGTAAATACAGTGCCGCCGGTGCGTAAACGTCGAAGACGGTTCGAAGAACAAAAGAAAAACGCCAAAATAACGTAAGTACACATTATATATATATATATATATATATATATATATATATATATTATATATATATATATATATATATATTTATATATATATAATTATAATATATATATATATAATATATATATATATATATATAATAATATTATATATATTATATATATTATCTTCCTGTGAAATTCCGAATGTAAAAAAAACTGGCCCCCCCTTAGATTTCATCCTGCCGGCGCCCATGTATATATATATAATTTTTTCATATAAAATATATTTGAATATATATATATATATATTTATATATATACTATATATATATATATCTATATATATTATATATATAGTATATATTAAAGTAAGACACTTATAGAGAAATAAATTGCAATATTATGGAATCAGCGTACAAAGCTTATTATATGTAAAGTCGTTTTTATGATTTAAAACTAAAGAATACCCTAGAGTAAGACGCATAGATATCAGGACGGGTCTCCTCGGCCCTCTAGTGGACGAACGGAGGGGACTATCGTCCCCCCTCTGTCCCTATCGCTCGAGCCCCCTAATGGCAATTATATGTTTCCGTATGAATATATTTTTAGGGGGCTCGAGCGATGGGGGGACAAGAGGGGGGACGAATTCCCCCCGTCGTCCACCTAGAGGCCGAGAAGACCCCGACTCCCTGAATCTATGCGGTCTACTCCAGGGTATTCGTTAGTTTTAATTCATAAAACGACTTTACATATAAGCTTTGTACGCTGATTCCAAATATGTAATTAGTTTTTCCGTAAGTCTAATACTTTTCGAGATAACTCTCCTGGCCCTTTTATGGAATTATGGCTTATATATATATATATATATATATATATATATATATATATATATATATATATATATATATATATATATATATATATATATATATATATATATATATATATATATATATATATATATATATATATATATATATATATAATATAAAAAATAATAATAATAATAATAATAATAATATAATAATAATAATAATAATAATAATAATAATAATAATAATAATAATAATAATAATAATAATAATAATAATAATAATAATAATAATAAGTTAGGACAGGTTACATAGATTTAAATAAATAATTATGATTTGCTGTGAAGCTTTTTATTGCAAAAGAAGTTTTCTTTTCACTTTTATCAAATAAAATTGTGTTGTTAGGCTATTAGATATCATTAGTAGCGGTTTAAGCATGGCTTTGTCATAGGCTTTGTGTTTTAGTGCTGCCGAAAATTAAATTTGACAACGGTGTTTCATAGGTATAACAACAAATCGATTGATTTTTCTAAAAAATCGATTTTTTAAGAATCTGTTAAACTCAACTATTACCCTCTTTTACTCTTAAAGTCATTAATAATAAAAAAAAAATTGATTCCATTGTAAAAAAAACTAAAATAAAAAAAAAAATTTCATGACTGCTTTTGGCTATCATTTCCTTTGTTTACATTTTTCGTAAGAAAAATTATTATTTCGGTAAGATAGGGAAATAGCAATCTTACGGAATTTGTCAAAATTCTTACGTTTGGTGAGAATATTGACCAATTTTTCGGAAAATTTGACAAAACGAACACAAAATTGAGAACGTTCTTATTTTTCGTAAGAATATTCTTATTTTTGGTAAGAATATTGCCAAGATGAAAACGGCTTTAATTACAACGCTTATTAGGCCTACTTCTTATATTTTTCACTAGTCACAAAAGAACCAAGTTCAAGTAACGAACGAAAGAAGTCAGTGACTCATTGAAGGACAGGGTCCAATATTGGCTCGGGCTGAAAACAATTTTCACCCCACTAAAAATGGACATAAAATTCGGAATTTTCAGCCGATTTTGACCTTATAAACACCAAACTGTAGCTTTTTCTGCCTTCTAAACTTCGTTTTCGGGTGTTTTTCTGTCTGTACTGTAGTCATTCTTTCAGAAATTTCAAAACCTATGTTTTTGACATTTTTCGATTCAACTGCTACAATTTTTTTCGAAATGATTTCAAACTTGAAGCATGCATAAATTGGTCCCCATTATGAATAAAGAGCATTAAGAAGCCACTTGGGCCTATCGAGACTGTCACAGTCAAGCTAATAGAACCAATAACCAAACTTGCTCATGGAAATTCACAAAGCACCCTAGGGTTTGTCATTACTTACATAGTATGCACAAAGTCTACAACTAAAAGAAAAAACTATAGCTAAAGTACATGCTAAGCACACTACAAGTTTTAATAACTTTGTTATAATAGTAACATGCAGTTTAACCTTGAAAATTACTGTAACTAAAACCCCGTCAATTTGGCTTAGTAAAAATATACTACACAATGCCCAAACCATCCATATACCTATCCAATCCTTTCTTAAATGTTGCAATTGAGTGGCACTCAACCACCTCCTGTGGCAAACCATTCAAAAAAATTTAGCAACCCTGTTACTGAATGAATGCTTTCTAATATCAAGATGGCATACCTTCTTAATTTTCTTACTGTGTCTCCCTGGTCTCCCGTCCGTAGTCTACTATGACTAATTTATCGGTCTTCATATTATCAGTTGTAAAAAAATATACATTGTATAATGTATATTATGTACCTTATACAATGTATATTTTTTATTTTTTATATACGTATATATAGTATATTATATATATATATATATAATAGTATATATATATATATAATATAATATATATTATATTTTATATATATATAATATATATATATATATATATATATATATATATATATATATATATATATATATATATATATATATATATATATATATATATATATATATATATATAATATATATATTTATTTTTTTTTTTTCTTTTTTATTCAAGTGGCCATATTGAAGTGTGAAATTTGATTTTTGAATCCTTATTTGAATAATAAAAATAAATAAATAAATAAAAAAAAATAATAATAATTAACTAAAATACACCATTAGCTTGGTTTTGAATGCACCCTAAAATGTGCCATGACATCAGAGATCTTTTGTTATGACTTTGGATTTTTGACGAACAGCAAAAGCCCCAACCCTAATTTCTTGCAACATTGAGCAATGGGAAAAAAGGTGTAGACCTAAAATACATTTCTCTGGAGCTAGAACTATGTTTCTAGTTCTGCCACAACTGGCATAATAATAATAAAAAAAGGATTTAATAAACAAATACAATACTTCAAATGGCCAAAGAATAAAAAGAAAATAATAATAACAAACTAAAAAGTTTTATTATTTTTTTCATATCATTCAATAAGTGGCCTAGGCTACCATACCTAGACCTGAAGATAAACAAGAGGCTTGGGACAACACCTCAGGATGAGGAGAGATATATTAAAATTAGAGGATCTTCTTTTCTAAAAAGGGTAAGCATTTCAAACTAAATTCATTTTAGCTGTTGGTGTAATTTAGTTTTTATTGCCCTCCATATTTATTATGGCATGAAAGAATAGAGAATCTTACCTAAATTATTATTAATAACTAATTGCCTAAAAGTTTACTATCTAAGTTCAAAAAAGGATTTAAGAGTCAAGTTTTAGATTTTAATAATAATAATAATAATAATAATAATAATAATAATAAAAATATAAAAATAATAATAATAATAATAATAATAATAATAATAATAATAATAATAATAATAATAATAATAATAATAATAATAATAATAATAATAATAATAATAATAATAATAATAATAATAATAATAATAATAATAGAAATAGGACCCTAAAAAAGTCCCATCATTTCAGATGGTTCATTGGTTCCAAACTGGATAGTACAATTGGTAATAGTTCACAGAAGAGGAAAGAACATCAGCTACTCAAAAGAGGACTTCTTTCCCCATATATTTTTAGTATATATTTTTTTTTGATTAAATAAAACCCCTATAAATAGTTGTAAAGTTTTTATAGTAAAAAATTTTAAAATCAACTATCTTTGAAAGATCCCTCTTTTTATTCTTTCTCATATAATTTTATGCATTCATATATTTTTTCTGTGAATGGCGCAGTCGACAGGATTCGCTTTCTCTTGAATTTCCTCTACAGCTGATATTCCCTCCTCATTCTGGTGTGTTTGGCCTTAAAAAAAATATTTGGCTTTGTGAAACCACATAGGCCTATTGAGACAAAAGTTATAGGTATTGAATATAACTGAAAAAATAAGACAGTTTTGAAGCCACATAGGGTAAAATAATAATAAATTAAATAGGGTTGATAAAATAATAAAAAGGCTGTATATATAGCTATGAGGCACAAAAATATGGTACCATATACTGTATATTCGTATAAATTATATAATAAAATTTGAGTTGAAGCCACATAGGCCTATAGACTGACAACATAATTATAAAAAAAAAAATATACGGTACATAACTTATGTACTGTATACTATGTTAAAGTTATTGATATTATTATTAATATTAAATTAATAAAATAGATGAGTTTGAAAAGCCACCGAGGCCTTCGAGACTGACAATAAAAAAATAAAAATAAAAAATAAATAAATAAAAAAAAAAAATAAATTGATATACAATATTTAAAACATTTTACATAGATTATTTTTCAATATGGATGTAGTGGACCCAAATATAGAATTAAAATTTGTTGAAGAAATAATTAGTGACGGGGCAAGCCCAACCTCATTATTTCAACAAGTTTTGACTCTCGTTAAAAGACGAGGAACCAAGAGGTCTATTGTTACAAAACCAATAAATAAGATCACAGCTGATATAGATTTATATACTGATAATGAGTTAAAGGGTCTAATCTTAAATTTAAAAACAAAATTAAAAGAAGTTACAGAGTTGGATAATAAAATAATAAATATTTACGCTGACTGTCAAGAATTCACATTTGAAAGCGCAGATAAAATTTGTGAAAAAAAATGAGTACTATGCCTTTGGCATCTCATCTCTCATAAGTGAGCTTGAAAATAAAATAAGCCCTGTACATAATATTTCCTCAAATAATGCTCATAATGAAACTGGTTTCTCTGGTTTAAAAAGACCCGAACTCCAGCTCCCTGAATTTGATGGAAAGCCTGAAGACTTTGATAGGTTCATAAAAAACTTTGAAGAAATAATGGATAGAGAGAAATACAATAAATTTGCTAAACATTCTTGTCTAATGAAACAACTCAAAGGTCCAGCGAAAATTTTAATACAAAAAAGCCCCATGGCAGATATGGATTATGATATGGCAAAAAATTTGCTTAAATGTGCCTTCAGTAATAAAACTTTACAACAATATTCAGTTATTGAAAAACTGATAAAACTAAAATTAAATAATAATTTTTATGATTGGGTTAGTGAAGCTAAATTAATAGAAAGCCAAATAGATAGTTTAAAAATAAATAGTAAAGTGATTTGCCAATATTTTTTGTGGAACAGTTTGCCTGAAATATATCAAACCCAATATATAAACATTACAAATAATACATATCCAAATTTAGATGAAATTTTAAATAATGCATTTGAAGTTCATAATAGAATTGGGAAGAGTGGGTTAGTAAATACAAAAACAAATGCAAATACATACACTACTAAAACTACATCACAATTTGAGAAAAAAACAGTAGCTTTAGCTACTAACATTGATGTGAATCAAAAACAAAAAACAAACACTGAAACAACAAAAAGGGTGGGTTGTTCCATTTGTCAAACATTACAACCGGCAGAATTGTATGGAACCATAAATTGTATAGTTGCCCAACTTTCAAAACACCTGAATCCAAATTGCAAAAAATTAAAGAATTGGGAGGTTGTATTAAATGTGGGTACTTAAATCATAAAATTGAAAACTGTAGGTTTAAATTTAATGCGAAATGTAGAAATTGTAATGCATGGCACTCCGCATTTTTATGTATTAAAAAACAAAGTGTACCTAATCCAACTCAAAAACCAAAAAACAATAAAAATAAAAATAATACACAAGCAGAAACATCAACCAATGTTGTTGAACTAAATGTTACACCTGTAGATAACCCATCCTCAGAGCAAGTAGCAAATTGTTTGTTATTAAGCTCCTTAAATGTAACAAGCAGTCAAAACATAACTCTTCCTACCTTCACCACAACTTGTATAAATAAAAACAATAACAACCAAGACTTGCGGGTTTTATATGATTCTGGGTCTGAAATAAATTTTATATCTCAAACAGTAGCACAAAAAATTAAATATAAAGTTGTACAGTCTGAAATAATGCTTAATGTAAAGGGTTTCAATGAAAGCAAATATTACAAAACTTCTATTATAGAAGTTGATATAAAAATAAATAATAAAAATAACAGTATTGTTGCAGCTGTAGTCCCTTCAATACAAACCAGAGTGAATATACCTTCCCCTCAAATTGTAAAGGCATTTGAGGAGAACATAAAATACCTTTAGCTGATAAGCACCTAAGAAATAAGAATAATAGGGAAATCCATATACTATTAGGTGTGAATGGAGCCCACATATTACCAATAAATGCATGTTCATTTGGGTTAACAAACAAGAGTTCACTGTTATATTACACTTCTTTAGGAATCTTATTAGCTGGGGACTTGAATAAATTAATAAAAAATCTGCCATATTTGAAGTATATAAAGAAATTTACTGAGCAGGCTGACTTGCTCGCAAAAAATGTCAAAATAGAAAATAAGATGGAATGACTAGAAATGGATTACTCTATCACATCTCTAGCTCAAAATAATAATACTAGCATAGAATTGGATGATGATCTAGTAAATAAAAATTTAAAAGATTTATTAAATTATGATAGTTTTGAATGTCCTAAAAAATTCTCAGAGTTAGATATGGAACTTATAAAATACTTAATTACAAATACACATGTAGATATGGAGACAGGTCGATTGATAATGCCTTGTTTATGGAATAATAAATTAATAAAATTTTTGCCAAATAATTTTTATTTGGCTAATTCTGTATTGAAATCAATACTTAAAAAATATAAAAAAGAGCCTCTAAAATTAGAAGCATATAATAATGTCATTTTTGACCAACTTAACCAAGGTATCATTCAACCTGTTGAAATAAATACAGTAAAAAATAATAATAATGTTTCATTTTTAGCTCATAATGCAGTATTTAGGGATCACGTAGATACAACA
Organism: Trachelipus rathkii; assembly: GCA_015478945.1. NCBI lineage: Eukaryota > Metazoa > Arthropoda > Malacostraca > Isopoda > Trachelipodidae > Trachelipus > Trachelipus rathkii. Next base: position 20,019 of record JABUQX010058225.1, on the reverse strand, counting down.
AAATGCAGAATTGTATATTTGTCGAACCTATGTGTACTATGATGAATTCTTAGCAAACTTACAATATCTTGCCACTAATCAGCAAGACAAATATAAAAATAAAAAACACACTTCACTGGGAGTTGGAGATGTTGTAGCCATTAGAGAAAAATTTTGTAAACCATACTTTTACAGTATGGGGACAGTACAAGATATTGAAAATAATAGTTTAGGAGAAACTGTTTCTGTAAAAATTAAAAAACCTAACCAAGAAACAATAACCCGACACATATCGGACATAATCTTATTAATAAAAAAGCATAACAAATTTCATGAAAATCTGCCAGAAACAGTTTCCACCACTAATGATAAGAACAGTGATGCTGACAGTAGAGTAAAAAGGAAAGCTGCAGTTCAATGTAGAGAGCTACATAAAAAGCTCATAAATCAAGGGCAACTTTAGTATCTCCAGCAGTGGTTATCAAATGGGTATCTGTCTTTCTGTAATAGAGACATTGATATGCATTTGAAATAACAATGTAAAGTGAATTTGTTATCAAATTTACTTTGCATACCTTTCAAAATTAAATTCATTAGAATTTAATTTTGGCCTCCTCCCAGTGTAAAAAAATATACATTGTATAATGTAATTTATGTACGTCATATTTTGTATTTTGTTTTATTTTTTTATATACTGTATAAGTATATATATTTATATATTATATAATATATATAATATATATATAATATATTCTATATATATATATTATTATATCATATGATATATATATATATATATATAATATATATCTATATATATATATATATTGATTATATAATATATATATATATATTATTTTTTTTTTTTTTTTATTCAAGTGGCCATATTGAAGTGTGAAATTTGATTTTTAAATCCTTATTTGAATAATAAAAAAAAAAAAAAAAAAAAAAAAAATAAATAAAAAAAAAATAATTAACTAAAATACACCATTAGCTTGGTTTTGAATGCACCCTAAAATGTGCCATGACATCAGAGATCTTTTGTTATGACTTTGGATTTTTGACGAACAGCAAAAGCCCCAACCCTAATTTCTTGCAACATTGAGCAATGGGAAAAAGGTGCAGACCTAAAATACATTTCTCTGGAGCTAGAACTATGTTTCTAGTTCTGCCACAACTGGCATAATAATAATAAAAAAGGATTTAATAATCAAGTACAATACTTCAAATGGCCAAAGAATAAAAAAGAAAATAATAATAACAAACTAAAAAGTTTATATTATTTTTTTTCATATATTTCATTCAATAAGTGGCCTAGGCTACCATACCTAGACCTGAAGATAAACAAGAGGCTTGGGACAACACCTCAGGATGAGGAGAGATATATTAAAATTAGAGGATCTTCTTTTCTAAAAAAGGGTAAGCATTTCAAACTAAATTCATTTTAGCTGTTGGTGTAATTTAGTTTTTATTGCCCTCCATATTTATTATGGCATGAAAGAATAGAGAATCTTACCTAAATTATTATTAATAACTAATTGCCTAAAAGTTTACTATCTAAGTTCAAAAAAGGATTTTAAGAGTCGTTTTAGATTTTAATAATAATAATAATAATAATAATAATAATAATAATAATAATAATAATAATAATAATAATAATAATAATAATAATAATAATAATAATAATAATAATAATAATAATAATAATAATAATAATAATAATAGAAACAGGAGCCTAAAAAAGTCCCATCATTTCAGATGGTTCATTGGTTCCAAACTGGATAGTACAATTGGTAATAGTTCACAGAAGAGGAAAGAACATCAGCTACTCAAAAGAGGACTTCTTTCCCATATATTTTTAGTATATTTTTTTTTTTTTTGATTAAATAAAACCCCTATAAATAGTTGTAAAGTTTTTATAGTAAAAAATTTTAAAATCAACTATCTTTGAAAGATCCCTCTTTTTATTCTTTCTTCATATAATTTTATGCATTCATATATATTTTTCTGTGAATCAGTAGATGTAAATATTTTGTAGACTTGTATCATGTCGACATGTCCCCTCTAAGAAATCGTCTTTCTACATAAAACATTCCTAACTCCTTCAGCATCTCCTCCTAGCTATTACCCTCAAATCCAGAAATCATCCTTGTTTCTCTACGTTGAGCTCTCTCTAGCATATACATATCTTTCCTTAAATAAGGGGCCCAAACTTGTGCACGATACTCTAATACTAGCCTAACATAGCTATAATACAGTTTACTTATAACTTCCTTGCTCTTGTAAACGCCATTGCGAATCATTATACCTAGCGTCTTATTAGCTTTATTCCTTGCTTCCAAACATTGATTAGCTACTTTTAAATTACTGTATGTTATCACACCTAAATCTTTTTCTTGGTCCACAAACTCAAGCCAATTCCCATTCATATCATAGTTAAAACTTTTATTTGTGTAACCTAGGTGAAGAACCATACACTTTTTTTTATTAAAATTCATTTGCCACATATCTGCCCACCCAAGAAGTTTATCAAGATCATTTTGAATCTTTATGCATCCATCACTATTCCTTACGGATGTAGCCACTTTGATATCATCTGCAAACTTAGAAACCTTACATTTAAGTACATGGTATAAATCATTTATATATATGAGGAACAATAGTGGCCTCAGCACTGAACCCCGTGGGACATCACTCTTCACTATTTCCCATGATGACCTATTGCCATTTTATTGTACACATTGTTTTCTTTTCCACAACCACTCTTTAATCCAATCATGTATCACTCCACCTATACCACATTGCAATAACTTTTTAATCATCCTTATGTGGGGAATCTTATCAAAAGCTTTTCTGAAGTCTAAATATATAATATCAATTGGATCTCCTTGGTCGATGCAGTCAGTAATGTATTCCATAATTCTAAAAGTTTGTCTGACATGACCTATTCTTTCTAAAACCATGCTGGAGTCCTACAATATCTTGTTATCTTCCAAATATTTCCATATATGACCTTGCAGTAACTTTTCCAAAACTTTTACAACCAGAGATGTTAAGCTAACTGGCCTATAATTTCCTAAATCTTCCTTAATACCTTTCTTATAAATAGGTACAACATATGCTGTTTTCCAGTTGTTTTGTACCTCACCAAATGTTATAGATCGCTTAAAAATCAATACAGTGGCCTTTGCCAATGCTGGTACTACCCTCCTTCAGAGTTCTACCATATATACCATCAGGACCTACAGCTTTACTTGGGTCAATATGGTCCAGTAAAGTTTTAATATATCTTACCTCAAATTCAAATTATGTAAGTCTTTTTATTACATGCATGCCAGAACTATTAGTCTCCAAACTATTGTCCAATCTTTCGTCAGTAAACATTGAAGCAAAATAAGCATTGGAAATGTTGACCAATTAATTATCTGAATCAATTTTAATTGGACCAATTTTCCTATTGTTTATAAAATTTATAAATATTTATAAAATTTAAAAATTTATAAAATTTAAAAAAAACATCTTCATTACTATTATTATTACATTATTACTATTCCTTGCTAAATTAATTTCCTCCCCTCTCTTTGCCTATCTTATTGACTGTTAAGTTCATTTCTATTTTCTCTATAATTTTCAAAATCATCCTCACTACTACTGCCCTTGAATATTTTAAAACATCTGCTCTTTTCGTTGATTTTCTCTCTTATTTCTCTATTCCACCAAATAGGTTTTTTCTTCGCCACCCTAATTGGTTTATCTTTAAAAGATACTGACTGAATATTCATCAAAATTTGCTTAAAATGTTCCCCCATTATAAAACAGTTTTGGTCTGTAAACTCTTTATCCCAGCCAATTATACTAAGCATGTCTCGAAATTTGGTAAAATCGCCATTTCGAAATTTAAGATCTTTCACTTATTAACTTTCTATTTGGGCCCAGATATCAAATTCATGTTAAATATAAATGTAATATGGTCATTAATTCCTAAATTCTCCTCAATTCTAACCTCATTCACTATACTTTCATAGTTAGATAATATTAAGTGTAACATTGCACCGTGTCTTGAGAGTTCATGAACCATCTGGCTCAAAAAGTGTTCTAGTAAACAATTTATAAATATAGAACTACTATGGTCCATATTAGACAAGGAATCCCATTGGATGCCAGAAAAATTGAAATGACATATTATGACTATACATTTTTCTTTTTTGTGGCATGCTGTCTCAATTTTCTTCTCCATTTCCTCGTTTAATTTTTGACTCTGGCAATGAGGTCTATAAATTTTCCTATTTTGTATGGTTTATATTTTTTTGTACATAAGGATACCTACCTGCACAGATTCAACATTATGATTAGTTTTAATGTCAGTCATTAACACAGAATGAATATTGCTTTTAGCATAAAACGCCACACCACCACCCTTCTTTCCTTTCCGCTGGTATAAATAAAGTGAATATCCATCCATTTCATATTTCTGAAAAGAGTCTCTATTCATTAATTATGTCTTAATTCTTCATTAACCGTTGCTTCAGCTATGCAAATAATGTCTAGATTCTCCTTTATGGTATAAATAAAATCAGCTCACCTTGTTAACTAAATTCGTTAACTTGTTAACTAAATTCACTAATTTGTTAACTAAATTCACTCTCAAATACACATATCATAGTAGTAAAATGGGAGAGCAGAAAGAAACACATTTTCACTCATTGGGTACAAAACTATATATATATATATATATATATATATATATATATATATATATATATTATACATATATATATATATATATATATATATATATAATATATATTATATATATATATATATATTATATATTATATATATATATATATATATATATATATTTATATATATATTGTTATATATATTGTTATATTTTCCATTAAAATATAAAAAAATTAAAAAAGAAAGAAAATCCAAGAAAATTCATTACTATGTGTTCATCAACTATGGTTACTAAATGATACCAAAATATAACAAGAGTAGAAAAGCAAAAAGTTGCAATGTTGATAAGAAAACTGATGACAAAAGTAGAATACAGGGTGTGACAACTTTAAGGGCTTGTAAAGAGGAGAAGAAAAAGGCTTAAAGAGAAGCCAAAATTAATTTAAGGTAAAATAGTACGATTGGAGATACATGCAAGGAAATTAAGCTATTGCAGAAACTCAAACAAGCTACTGAAGCAACAAAACTGCCAACTTTGCCAAAGTAAATTGAGAAAATAAAGGCAAAGGACAGAATTGAACTTCAATCAACATTAGGAAGATATTTGAAGACTACTTAGTACCATCTATTCAATCAAGAGCTTATTAATTTCACAAAGAAGAAACTATTGAGGTGGAATTACTAGCAATTGACTAAATTCTTCAATCATCTAGTGTATTAATAAGGAAGCTATAGAAGAAACCTGAGAACAACAAAGAAACTCTACAAAAGCTAAAAATTTATGATTAGAGCCACCAATCTTCAAGTTTTCAACTTTATTAATAAAGCTACTAATCTTCAAGCAACTTTATTGATAAAGCAGCAGCCCTACAAATTGAGTAATATAAGCCATCCACCCTATAATCTCAGTTCATTTCTTGAAACCAGAGACATCAGTAATTAGAAGGTATAGTTATTTTTATAGTGTATTTTTATAGTTGGTTGGTATGTGGATATGAAATTTAAAAAAGTAAATCTATGAGTTTTCTTTCAAAAACAAAAGCAATAAGGACAAAATAAATTAAAAAAGTCCAAAGGAATAATAATACTATTTTATTAAATATTTTTTAACAGGAATAACTATTTTTAATGAATATTTGATTTATGTGTAATTATTATGTTTATTTTTAGCATTAGTATTCGTACTTTTATATATTTATATTTTTGTTATATTTATATTTTTTAGAACCTGTTCGAATATATCTACTATGTTTAAATAAAAGAATATGTCGAATGGAGTATTTCACACCTGATGAATGAAAGGATTTCTACAAAGTTCTTCTAAATTAGAAGAGGGCTTGGATGAAGAATACAAAAGCTGTCGCTCAGATGTGAAGAATGATCGTCCGATCGCCAAAAAATAAGTATTTAAGAATAGCATAAAAATAATAAAATAAATAAAAAAAATATATACAGGTAAACTTATATATATGAAATATAAAAATTTATCTTGTATATGTTTGTTGTGAGTGAAGTTATATAACATCATTCTTATTTTTTTTATTTTATATAAAATAAAATGAGTGAATGAGTTTTTAATAGCTTTAATAGTTTTTTATTAGTTTTTTAATAATAATAAAAAAAATGAGCGATATCGAACAAACAAAAGAAATGGAGAATATAGATGAAACTGAAACAACTGAAGGAGGTTTTAAGGTTCCTTCAGGAAAACTAGCTGCTATAACAAAAAAAATAAAATACAATTAAAGGCAAATTATGGCATGCTTTCATAAATAATTTAGACTTAAGTTTCGAAATCAAATCTGATGAATTACAATTAGACGCAAAAGTAGAATCTTTAAAAAATACTTGTAGTGAATTAATAGCAGAATCTGTAGAGTCAGATAAAATACAGCAGTGGCTTACATTAAAATTAAAGCCATATTATGAGTTAAAAAATGATATTTCAAAATACATGAATAAATATGAGCCAAGGATTAGACCACAAGATAGTGCTAGTAACATATCAAGTAAAGTGAGTAAAGTAGGTATAGCTAGTGCAAAAAGTTTAATAGCACAATCTTTGTTGCTCAAAATAGAAAAAAGTAAAATAAAATTACAAGAGCACGAACAATACTTGGCAAAAAAAAAGGGAACTAGAAAATTTGGATATGTACCGACACAGTAGTCATATAAAAAATCTAGAACAAAGCTTAATTAAAATTGAACAAAAATTAGAAAATCCAATTTTCAGTATTAGTGATACCTCTGTAAAAAATGAGAATAAAAATGTAAATTTTTCAGAAACTAAAATAAATAGTATAGGTGAAAATAATAATCAGGAGTCTAAACTAGTAGAAATTTTAAAACAAAAGTTGGAAGTAAGTATCAAGAATCCTCTTCCAATATGTGAGCCTGAGGTATTTTCTGGAAAGGATCCAACTAAATTTAAAGATTTATTTTAGCTTTTAAAACCAATATAGAAGGAAAATGTGAAAATGAAATGAACAAGCTTTACTATTTAATCAAGTATACAGAAGGTAAAGCAGAAAATATAGTGAGAAGTTGTATGCATATGGATGAAAATATAAGTTATAAAAAGGCAGTAGAAAAACTCGAGAAACAGTATGGAAATGAACAAGTTATTGCTAATACATACTTGAAAAGGTTAGAAGATTGGAATGAAATTAAGAATGAAGATGGTGAAGCTATGGCAGAATTTTCTTTGTTTTTAGACTCTATTAATAATGCAATGGGAAATATTACTCCATTGAATGAATTGAATTCTACTGGTGCTATTTATAGAATAGTTAAAAAAACTTCCCTATAAAGAGCGTGATAAATGGAGAAATAAAGTGGATAATATGTATGAAGAAAATTAAAAGGTAAATTTTAGTATATTCACAAAGTTTGTTGAAAAAGAAGCAAGGATCATGAATACACCATTGTTTGGAGAACTTGGCATTGGTACTAGACCAAAACAAGCAAAATTACAAAATGAAAAAGGTAAGTCACTTTATACAAAGGAAAATAATAATGACCATAGAAATAACAATAAAAATGATAATAATAATAATAATAAATGGAACAATAATAAATGATATAAAAATAAAATTAATGATAATATAGTAAGTAAGTAAGTAATAATAATAATAAATCGCAGTTTTGTAATTTTTGTAAAAAGGATAATCAAAGGATGATTGATTTTCCGCACAAGCTAGAAAAACAAAGCCAAGATGAAATAACAAAGTTAATTAAAGACAATAAATTATGCTTTATTAAGTGTCTAACATTTCTGCATATAGAAAAAGATAGTGCCAATTCAACAAAGAGCAAGATGGCTCAAATATCTCACCAGCAGCACTCACTGTGAATTTAGAAGATAAAGATAAGAAAGTAGAGCCAAAAGAATCAGGAAGTAACGAGGCAAAAAACTTTCAAACAAAAGTAAGTAATAGAAAGCTATTTTATCCTCCGGTGCCAGTTAAAATCAAGCTTAAAGGTAAAGATAAAGTGATTAAGACATACATGGGTTTAGATACATATTCTTCAGCATGTTTTATGGATTTAAATTTAGCTGCAGAATTAGGTATGTCATATATGAAACCTCATAAAGATATAGATATAACTACAATGTATGGACAACATAAAATAAAAACATACATACTAAACAATCTAGAAATTTATGGTATTGAGATGAGGAAATCTGAAACCATAAATAATGTATACTGCAAAGAAAATTGGCCTTTTAAAATAGAAGAGAGTCCATCTATCAAATATATAAATGGATTAGAATATTTGAGTCATGTGCCCTTCAACTTCATAAAATCAAAAATTAGGATTTGTTAATAGGGATGAATCAAAGTAAATTGTTAAAACCCATAGAAGTAGTAGAAGGTCATTATAACTATCCTTTTGCAGTTAAGTGTTCATTTGGATGGGCTTTACAAGGTTCAACACCAGATGGTATCCCAGCATTTTTCAGCTTAAGATGTCATAAAACACAAATACAAGAAGAAGATGATAATTTGCTTGAAAAATATTGCTTAAGAGAGTTTTCTGAAAAGAATCCTGAGCAAGTTTGTGAAAGTGTAGAAGATTTAAAGTAGAAAAATAAGGTTGATAACAATACATTACAAAGAACGATTTTTAACAAGTAAAAATTTCTCATGTGGTTTACTTTTTAAAAAGAAACTATCAGCATTCTTCCACAACATCCCACCTCACATTAACAAAAAAAAATCCAATCGCTTTTATGCAAGACTGTACATTGTCTCTACACCTTCAATGTACTCATAAAAAAGTAAATTTTTGAAAGATAAAGAATATTTTGTACAGTTAGATGGAAACATAGATTAAAATGTTAAAACAAAATTTAAGCAATCAGATTGAGAAACATGAATTATTAAACAATGACAGATTCTATTTAACACACCATAGCCGTAATCATCCAACAAAAGAAAAAAATTGAGAGTAAGATTCAATGTCAGCTGTTTACCACTACAATGGGATATTTCTGCTCTTAAGATAACATAAGTTTACTTACCGTTAGTCATACAGCACCCTTTAAATTTGCCGCAGATTACTCACAATGGTCCATCCTTTATTTTCTCAGACGGTTCAGAAAAGAGAGATATGCTTTCATAGCAGATAAAGGAGAAAGTCCCCAGCAAAGATGCTTTATCAAATACAGGGTACTTGATAAAGATAAAGGATTATCAAGCGCTTCTTAATGCGTTCCCAGATGGGGTAATTAGATACAAAAACTCCAGAAGAATATAGAGTTAAAGTTCACATATTTGGAAGTGTGAGCTCACCTTCAATTGCAAATTATGTCTTGAAACAAACTACAAATGTAATTGAAGCAGAAAAATTCAGTAATCTAGCCAAAGATACCATACCTAGAAATTTAAATGTTGATGATTGTTTAAAGTCTGTGAAATCAGAAAATGAGGCTATAGCAGTTTATAAAGAAGTAAAAGAAATTTTAAAAATTAGTTGGTTTAATCTGCATCAAGTAGCAAGTAATTCAAAGAATTTTTAGAAAATATTGATAAACAAGACTTAAGTAAAGGTTTTAAAGAAATAAACTTATCTTTGGATAAATTGCCTTCACAAAAAGTATTAGGCTTAAGTTGGGACCCAGAAATAGATTTAATGAAAGCTAGGGTAGATATACAAAATAAAAAATTGACAAAAAGAAGCATACTCAGTTGCATTTTTTCCATATATGATCCACTGGGATTTATTAGTCCAGTACTAGTAGGTAGCTAAAAAAGATATTTTTTTCAAAAATTTTGTGAAAAAAAGTTAATTGCGGTGATGTAAACACTTTATTAAAAAAAGTTACATAAAATGGCTAAGTGATGTTAATAAGC
>JABUQX010058225.1:0-2500 GCA_015478945.1 Trachelipus rathkii | reverse complement strand
TGGGTATATTATATATATATATATATAATAGTTATATATATATTATATATATATTATAATATATATATTATAATAAATATCATAAAAACAGAATTCATATTATTTATACTATAATATTATATTTATATATATATATATATAGATATATATATATTATATATATATAATTATATAAAGGAAAAATATTATATATATTATATATATAATATAGTAATATATAATATATATATATAAATATATATATATAAGAAGATATTATACTATATAATATATAATACTATAAATTGACTAGAATATATAAGATCTCCAAAGCCCCCTATATATATATATATTATATAATTGATATTATATTAATAAATATATTTTAATGAGTTATATAGCTATATTATATTAACCTTAATAGCTATATATAACTATATTATAATAAGAGTGAAAAATTATACATTATAAGCTATACATATTATATATATTATATATATATCATATATATATAATATATATATATATATTATAATATAATATATATATATATATTATATATATATATATATATATAATATATATATGTACGTATATACCTATATATATATTTATATATATATATATATATATATATATATATATACTATATATATAATATATATAGTATATAGTATATAATACTATATATAATTATACTATATATAATAATATAAATATATATACTATATATATATATATAGTATATATGTTATAATATCAAACCGGTGGGCACCGTAATGAGAAAGTTTAACGCCGTTATATCCTTAATCATAGTTAACAAAAATAATTAACGTGCGTTAAAAATTTAAAAGCGTATTTATCGCAGTAAAAGAATGTAACGGAAGTTAACGTTAATCGTATAAAGGTTTACTGTCTCAAAAATATGTATAAGAAGTCAGTTACAATTAATAATTATCAATTTTGTTTTTTTCTGATGCAGATGTTATATTTTTTCATACATCTATTTTAATGGAAAAAAATTTTAATATTATCCGAAAACAAATAGTTATTTATATTATATATACGTTATATATATATAGTGATATATATATATATAATATTAGTCAAATATATATAAATTATTATATTATATATAGGTATCATAACCTATATCTTATACCTCACATAATTATTATTAGTTAATTTTCACAAATATAAATATCACTATAATAAATATAGGTAATATATATATATAAATATAAAGGTTCAGTCTTTCGAAGGAGCAGACATCACGTAGACAAGTAAAACTTGGCAAACAGCTACACTAAAACAATAATATTTCTGATAATCTGCAATAAAATTTTAGAGCATAGGTTTTAATAAGAAAGTCTGAATGTAATAAAAAGAAATTAGTTTTATTTGAAGTAAATAACTTTTCCATTGTATTATTACATAATTTTAGGTAACATTTATTGCCAGGGAGAGAAATGAGAGAGAAGTTTGCCTTGCCAGGACGTAAGATATGTTTTCTGCTAATAGTATTAATCTCCAGTTTTTTTTAAATGTGAAAGATATTTAATAAACTGAGTTATACATTTTTAATACGTAATAACAAGAATTACTTGTCTTTTTACAAATGTACGGTTATTACGAAGTGACAAAAAAATGTAGAAATTAGTTTAATATATAATATATGTATATATAGTAGTATATATATGAATATGAGAGAATAATAATAAATATAGTATAGTAATAATTATCAATATACATATATATATATATATATAGATATATATTAGTGATGGGACGATTCCAAATTTCCAGGCCGCGATGCGATTCCGATATCGATACCTCACAATGTTGTTGCATCCAGATTCTCGATTTTCCTATATATTCTACGATTCCGATTCCGATTACCTGCGATTCATTGCAAAATTTCAATATGTCCCGTAAGTTTACTCACTCTAGTTGAGCGTAGTTAATGTGTAATGTATTAGTTGTAGAGATATGCTCGTGAAATTTTCAATTTAATGATAAATAATATTAGTAATGGATACGTGAATAATACCTTCATTATAATTATTATGAATAGTGTCCAGGAAATTATTAAGCTACTTTAAGTAAAGCCCAAAACTTTATGCTAATATATATATATATATATATATATATTAATAAATTTTTATATTACATATATATATATATTTAAGTTAATAATATATATAATATATGCCAAATTATTTGCTATTAATCAACTAATTTATAGAAATTTAAAACAGTATAAATAATAAATCTATTTGCTTAACTAGAATCTTCTTTATATATTTTATACTTTGCTAAAGTAAATAATTTTATTTAAATTATCCTTTTATTTATATTTAACCATAACAATGAGAAAATATTACCAATACTTGTAAAAATTCTTATTAATAACTAATAATAATGTAACAATATTTAGTCTAATTATAATTGTAAAAAAAAATATTCATTCTATTAATACTTAAAAGTCAGATCTTGAAGCATATAATAAATTATTCTATTA
>JABUQX010058224.1:60000-76726 GCA_015478945.1 Trachelipus rathkii | reverse complement strand
CCCAACTTTCCTATTCCCTTTGACGGCTCTAATGTCTTACCGTAACAACATAAACATTCATAGACTAACATAAATAGTGTTGTCTTGGAGACTTTCACTCACCTGGTTGCAAATGGCTCAAAAAAGTCTGGATTCTTGTTTCAGTATTGGTGCCGTAATTTTTTTCTTCTGCTCAGGTATACTCCAGTTATATAAGGTCTTATTCGCCCCTGTATGGAATCTGTTCCCTGGTGTGGTCCTGGTACATTTGGGGTGGTTCGGTTTTCACTTCCTTTTGGATATGAAGTTGAAGCTAAGGCTAATGAGGCTTATAAACTGTCCATACTTTCTGACTCCCTTGACCTCTTCTCTGCGTCGTGACGTCGGTGCCCTATCTCTTTTCGATATTCAGTCAGATACAAAATCAGAAGAAATAGAAGACTCACTTAAAGATACTCTCTCCAGAACTCCCTAACATCAAATTACAAGAAAACGCAGAATTCAAAAAGGGAGTCCAATTCAGGAAAAGTCAGTGACATCCACATTCTACTTACAAAGAAAAAGAGTATCTCAAAGACTGGAAACTATTATTGCTTATTCATTGAGATAAATCTTTTGTTTTTAACTTTTTAAATCATTATCCAATTCAATTATAGAGGCCTACCATCAAGATCAGAAAAAATAAAATCCAAGAGAATTTTAAAAGGGCCCTGAATATATTGGTAATCCGGAATGTGGTAACACTCAAGAGCCGTTTTGATAACCCATCAGTCATTTCATCAGTAACTTCTTATTACGATCGATCTTACTAACTCCTTCAATCCTCAACCAAGAAAGTTTGTCTCCAAAAGAAAACAACCAATAATGAAGAACAGTAAAAACCTACGATAATTACTAAAATCTCCAATCATAACATTCGAGAGAATGAACTCAAACAGACACGAATATTATCGATACAGACTTCAATTTTTTTCAATTTTCAATTTATTTTAGAGAATCAAGGTCTTTTCTTTTCATATAATATTAACATGTTCGAGATCATGCGTTAGACATAGAAAACTTGCCTTTTCGGCATGATTTTTTTTCATTCATTTAAGTTGTAGATTATGGGCAGATACTCATTTTTGGATTCACTAAGAACTCAGATTCCTTTTCGAATTCTAAATTTATTTATGAGAAATATTTCAAAATAAGGATATTTGCTCTCTTGTAAGTAACTCTACATGTGTACACAAGTGTTACGTTTTTTTCGTAACTTCAGCTTTGAAAACTATTTCCGTTGCGCATTGATCAAATCATGGATACATAAGAAACGCCTTATACTGGATCTTTCCTTGGATCAGCGTTCGATCGGATGGTGGCTATATCAACTCTTGTGAATAAGTTAATTGTTCTATATCAAGTAATGTATATATAACATTTTTGTATTTTTATGCATTTCAATAATGTTTGTATGTTTCCTTATATATCTAACGGATACAACAAATAGTGCTGTTGTGTTTGAGATGCACTTTTCATTTTATTAAATCATAACATTCTTGTATATTGTTTAATGTATGACACATTTTATCTTGCATTCCTATTATGCATTCTAATTATGTTTTGGTATGTGTCGACTTAGCCTCTTATCAGCGCATTAAGCATTGTATATGCATGTTAGTTTTGATGTCCTTTGTGTCTTTTATTGTTTTATTTATTTTTTACTTAGTATTTTAGTTACATTTGAAGATTTTGAGTGTTTATTAGAACTTTTTGTGCCGCTTTTTTTTTTCTTTTTTTGTTTGTTGTCTAAATTCTTCTGAGCATGCCCTCAATAATTATGGTGTATGCATATTGCAAGTGTTATTTTTAGTTATTCTCTTATATTAATATATTATATACTTACAACTCAGTGTTTAGCGTGGGAAGTAATGTAGTACTCCATGCCTTTTTTGAATAATTCTATAAAAAAAAATTAAATTTTGTTTTAGTTTAAACCATATGCTAAAAATTTGCGTAACAAAATGATTGCATAAGGGCTGAGTTCATTGTTTGCTTCCCGCTAAGCCCAATTTGTTCCCGCCCCCTAAAATACTATAAGATTCGGTAATTTTTCAGGATGATTTTGACCTATAAGCGTATAACCCCAAACTGTAAGCTTTTTTTGATCTCTATTATCGTCGTAATTTGAGTGTTTTTTGTGTCTGTAGTCATGTGTTTTTTGGTATTTTCAATTTTTTGAAAAATCTAATGTTTTTGAATTTGTCGAATTCCTCCTAAACTATTCTTTGCGAAATTTCATACTTGAAATACATAAGATTATACTATTATTAAAACAGTGTAGTAAGGAATTTTGGATTATTTTCCGCACTAATCTGAGTATTTGGGTCGATTTTCAAAACCTATCTATTTTTGGGTTTTTTCAAATTGAATAAATATTGAGAATATTCTATTTTCTTGTTTATCCGACCTGCATGGAATTTTCAGACCATTTGTAGTCGGGGGAGATGTACATTTCTTACTTAGATAATTTCTTTGTATATTCTTTGTATATTTTTGTATTTTTTGTATTTTTTCTTGGAACAAATTTTTTACAAAAAAAAATTTTGGGAATTTTTTAAAAAAAATTTCTTTTGATGTACAAAACATTATTAAATATAATAAAGGTGTATCTCGTGCCGGACCTTTCAAGCCCTGAAATATTTGATCGGGTGATCGGATAGAGGAAAAATATATATCAATTTTCTCCTTTTTCGAACTTTTAAATTTTTAAAAAGTGAAATATTTATTTTTTTTTTTTTTTTTTAACTTTTCCGATCAACATCAAATTTTCAGGATTTGTATAGTCGGGCGAGATACACCTTTTTTACTCTGATATATATTTTTGGTATACTCAAAAGAAATTTTTAAAAAATTTCCCCCTATAAATTTTTTTGAAAATTTGTTTCATGAGAAAATCCAAAGACTATGCAAGCCAATAGGAGAAATTAATCTAAGTAAGAAGATGTATCATCTCCCCCGCCTACAAATGGTCGAATAATTTTTCTATGCAGATCAGATAAAACAGAAAATAAAATATCCCATTTATCAATTTGAAAATTCAATTTCAATTTTGAAATTCGACCAATGCCTCAGATGATGGGGTCTAAATATCAAATAATTCCGTTTGCTACCTTTTAGATAATAGTCCGAACGTCTTTGTATTTTTCAAGCTGAAGCATTTCGAAACAAATACGTTTAGGAGGAATTTTCAACAATTGTCAAAATCATAGATTTTCAAAAATTGAAAATACCAAAAACAATGACTACAGACACAGAAAAACACTCGAATACGACGTTTTAGAGGTAAAAAAAAGACTACAGTTTGGTGTTTAAATAGTCAAAATCGGCTGAAAATTACGAATTTTATGTCCATTTATAGTGGGGGGGGGGGGAAATTGGGCTCAGCCCGAAGACATAATTGGACCCCCATAAGTATCATCAAAATATTATAAATAAAGGCCACTTTCATTGAGATACTCAGTTCCTGATACAAAATTAGAAATAGAAATAGAAGACTCACTTAAAGATTACTTTTCCTCCCGGGCTCCTCCAAATATCAAATTACAAGAAAACGCAGAATTCAAATTAAGAGTCTAATTCCGGAAAAGTCAGTGACTTTTATTACCTTTTTATTGAATAAATCATCATTTCTCTTCGGATTTTTTAATCCTCATCATCAAAATATATAGTGGCCTACAAGAAAAACAAAAAAAAATAACATCAAAGAACTTATTTAAAAAGGGCCCTATATATATATTATATATATATCTATATATTATATATATATATATATATATATATATAATATATATATATATATATTATTATATATATATATTATTATATATATATATAATATATATATTTATATAATATATATATTAAATATATATATATATATATATATACTATATAATAATATATAATATATAATATATATAATATATATATATAAATATATATATAAATATATATATATATATATATATATATATTATATATTATATATATATATATAATAATATATATATACTATATAATCAGGCTTGGGTTCTAAGTAGCAATTTTTTCAAGTACATAGTACAAGTAAGAGTAAACCTAGAAATGTTCAATGTACACAGTACAACGTACAAGTACTCTAGAATTCTGTTCAAGTCAAGTACATAGTATCAGAGTACAAGTACATGGTACAAGTACAAGTACAAGTACAAGTACTTTATGAAAACTTTGCATATATTATATATATATATATATATATATATATATATATATATATATATAATATATATATTATATATACTTATATATATATATATATATATATTATATATATGATATATATATCATCATCATCATCATCATCATCACCCATCTTCTCTCCCCAAGACTGGAGATAAGGTGCGTAACATGCACCGGAAAAAGAAAATATGAAGCAAGTAGAAAAAAAAGCCCAGCCTTACCGAACCCTTAATACCAATTAGTGAGAAGTCGCAGTCAGAAAAATCCTACCTTAGAGCTTACGGGCCGCGATGGACCCTCACTATGACATCTCGTCAATGTGGGGTTCATTCCTTGGCCCAGGTGGGTACAATCATAGCTCCTCAGAAAACTCCGCCATTCACTCCTGTTATTCACCTTTCTTCTCGCCTCTGCCAAACTCACATTTCTCTCCTCCAGGCATTCCTTTTCTGACTCAATCCACTTTTTCTTCGGTCTCCCATCAGGTCGAATCCCAACACTCTCACCACTATACAATGTGGAAAGTTGTGAATGGCACTAAGGTGACTGGTGCAATTAAATCGTTGGTGGATGTAAAGGGATTAAGTCTTGAGTGCGCTAGGGTCTTACTTGAGGGTATGTTGTTACCAGTGTTAATGTATAGTAGTGGGACTATGGTCTGGAATAAGAGGTATAGATCTAAAGTACAATGTGTTCAGATAGAAAATCTTAGTAGCGTGTTAGGTATGAAAAGAAATGATAAAATGAGGAATGAACGTGTTAGAGAGTTGTTTGGTGTGGAGAATGGGGTAAATGGGAGAATAAATGAAAGTGCGTTGAGATGGTTTGGTCATGTGGAAAGGATGGATGATAGTCGGTCGGTTAAACGGATGTATAGTATACATCCGTTTAACCGACCTACTATCATCCATCCTTTCCACATGACCAAACCATCTCAACGCACTTTCATTTATTCTCTCATTTACCCCATTCTCCACACCAAACAACTCTCTAATACGTTCATTCCTCATTTTATCATTTCTTTTCACACCTAACACGCCACTAAGATGTCAATTTGAAAACATAGTTGTACTTAGATCTATACCTCTTATTCCAGACCATAGTCCCACTACTATGCATTAACACGGGTAACAACATACCCTCAAGTAAGACCCTAGCGCACTCAAGACTTAATCCCTATACATCTACGCAACGATTTAATTGGCACCAGTCACCTTCAGTGCCATCACAACTTTCCTACTACAACTCTGCAATCATCCGCTCTTTTCATTCAACATCATATCCCTAATATTAAATTCAGACACTTGTTTCAGCTGTCTCACCATCTAAACATAACTTCACACAGAGGCCATGTCCTCAAACTCACACATTAACCTACAGTCTATCTACGTTTACTTTTTAACCTTCTTTTACACACCAGTAGTATAGGGATAAACTGACGAAAAAACTGCCAGAGCCCCGACTCCTACCATCTTTGTGGTTTACCCTATGGTATTCCTTTAGGTATTAACATTTTTAGCTACTTTTTTAACGTTTTGTCCATAATTCAGGTCAAGATCCCCAACTCCGGAGGATTTTGGGGATTTTTCCCATCGGCAGCCCTGCACGTCGAAGGCAAAGACTTGAAAACCATTTTGGAAGGTTTTTGGAAATTCCAGTCACGTCGGCAGCTGACTTGGAAATTTCCATCATTTCATCAGATTTTGACGTTTGATACGTCAAACCTAGGGTTTTTAAGGTCAGTGAGGCCGAATTTAAGGTCTGGAAGACCGACTTCAGAGGTTTTGAGCCTGAACTCAAGGGTTTTACCCCCCAAAAGGGGGCGGAGCCCCCAAAGGGTTTTTTTTGGTTCCTAGAAGGTTTTAAATGATCGATAGATCATTTTTGATGGTTCCAATCGATTTATCGTGATCGATTACCCCTATATCGATGTTTAAATCGTCTTTCTATGTGCTCTGGTTGGCATTTAGCACTGAAAAATATAATCGAAAGAAAATAATTACAATCAATTACACCTTCGATTAATGAAAGATAGAAATAGTTTGAGCGATGCCAGCCTTTTCGATATGAAGGAATAGAGCTATAATCTGAAACTTGAATATATATCTATTATATGGTGTTAAGCATGAAACGCGTGTAAAATTTCAAGTCTCGGTAGGATGTATATAGAGGGGGGTCACCTCCGAGAGCGTAGCCGCTACGCCCACGTTTATGCCCTTTTGGCTTTCCAAACCTGAGATTGAGCTAAGCCTAACGGCTAATCATCGAACCAGGTGTTCGATGCGTGTGAAGAGAGAGAGAGAGAGAGAGGCGCGCGCGCGTGCGATATATGGTTAAAATGTTAATTATTATTATTATTACGTCGAAGAATCAATTCCCGAAGGGAATTGATTTCCTGAGCCGAAAAACGATCCCTGTAAGGAATCGTTTTTTTTTACGCACCCCGACTTTGCTTTCCGCGAGGTTGCTTCTCACATCCGGTTCTGAGTCCCAATATATATCTAGATGTTGAGTTATCGTATTGGGTTAAAATTTGGAGGATGGTTATATGGTGATGTAAGCTCATCGTAGACGAGATTACGTCCCTCTGCGTCCCCCCGTAAGGGGGGACCCCACCCCCCCTTAAAAAATTAAAATGATCGTAGAAGACTGAAACTTGGAGACAGGGTGGAGGATTCGGAGTCGGAGACGGAGATGGAAGCGGATTCGGTTTCGGAGTCCAGAGACCCCATGGAGGGGGGACCCCAGTTGAAAAAAGAAGAAGAAATGCATGGAATGAAAACAATGAGGAAGAAGAAGAAGAAGAAAGGAAGAAGGAGGATGAGGAGGAGGAGGAGGAAATGAGGAGGCGTCTGAGAAGGATTCAGAATTGGTTCCGGCACCGGTGCCGGAGCGCGGTGCGGTGCGGTGCAAATTTTTTTTGTATAACAACAATTTTGATGTTTTTATATAGGTTATTGGATCTGTAGATTTCGAAAATAATGGTTTCAGAACCATCAAGAAAAAAATAATAAATAAATAAATAAATAAATAAATAAATAAAATAACAAAAAAAATCTAAAGTTCTTTATACAAAGATCAAACAATATTTGCTGACGTAACAAAGTTTTCACATTATGAAAGCTTATCTTAGCATTTCATCCGAACTATGAAAACTAATGTCCAAAGACAGAACTATCACAACACTTAAACACGAATAAACTGTAACGAATTAACAAAGTTCCACACTTAACAACAGTAAAGTAACTAACTATGCATACAGAAACGTAACTAATTCACACTTTGTCAAGCATATCTCTAACATAACGATGTTAATATTTACACTAACATGGTAATATTTACCTAAAATTTATCACACATTGGTTAATTATCAAACAGAGCAGCGAAAGTATGCTAACGTAACAAGTTTCCACATCAATAAAAGCTAACATCTGCGTAACATGAACTAGAAAAATATGTACAAAAGACATAACTATCAAACCTTAACACGAATTAAACTGTTAACATTAACAAAGTTTTCCACACTAACCACCATAAAGCAACTAAAGGTATGCAAACGTACCATAATCTTACTTTTCAAGCATAACTCTAACATATTAACGTTATCTTACACTAACACAGTAAACATTTAACTAAAATTTCTCACAACATTGGTTAATTAATTATCATACTGATCAATATACTCTACATAATAAAGTTCCACATCAATAAAACTAACATAGCGTAACAATGAACTGAAGAAAATACATGCACAAGAGCAAATACTAACAAAAAAAAAACAACCTTAAACCAAAACCAAAACAAAAAATAAACGTTAACATTAACAAAGTTCCACCTTAAACAACCAGAAAGCAACTAACATTGTATGGCAAAACGTAACTAATCTTCTTTTTCAAGCATATCTCAACATATTAACTTTAATCTAACATATCAATGTTAATTTTCATTAACATAGTAATTTTTTAACAAAAAACAAAAAAAAAAAATTAGCATAACTTTACCTAACCAGCATAAACCTAATGGGTAAAGACAAACAAAGTAAAGTTTTTTACTCTATGTAAAGCTAAACTATGAACATAACGTACTTAACATAACATACCTTACATACGAATAAACAGCTACCATTAACAATTAGTCAATAAAGCGAACATATGCCGGATTTTTACATTAAATAGTAATTATTTACCAAAAATTCGATCATAACCTTACCTTAACCATACATAATACCTAACGAGCTAAAGACGAACACAAGAAAGCTTTTAGGCTTATCTCTTTTAGACTCCGCCCCCTTTCCAGAAAATACCAACTCTAAACAGAAAATGATTTCATGCTTTAACCATTGCTAAAGTGATGCAAATACTTTATATATTTGACCTCGGCAGAAATAAAGCAATGGTAGCAGCACCATTCGGTTTAGCGATTAAATATAAATGAACAGTCGTTGGGAATAACGAAATCCTCGTGAAATTCAACAACAAGCGTAGAGATGCAGGAGATTCATCGTACCAGTACAACGAAAAAAATGTCCTACTGACGGAATCGTATGCGTAAACACCCCTTATAGGTAATGAGATTCTTTCTTTCACAGCCAATCAGAAGAAAGTAAACAAGAATAAACGTACGAGATGAACATATCAAAGTTCAAAAAGGGGTTATATATTCTCTGTTAGACAAGAAACAACAACAACAACAACAACAACAACAACAAACAACAAACAACAACAACATCACAACAACAACAACAACAATAACATAGTACAAAATAAGTTCTTTATAACACAAACCAACGAATATATGCTAACGTAACATTGTTTTCACGTTAATAAAGCTAACAACATGACCTGAACTAAGATATAATGTACAATAACAAAATCTAACACACCTTACGCTAGAATAAACAACTAACATTAACAAGTTCCATACTTAACAACAGTAAGTACCAAGCACAGCGTACAAAACGTAACCTATCATTACTTTTTCAAAGCATATCTCTAACATATCAATGTTAATTTACATTAACACTTGATGTTACGTAGCATTTAGAAGTATCATGCTTCGGATAACACATAGCACAACAAATGAGTTTCTTATCATACTAACCATCGAATATAGCTAACATAACAAGGTTTTAAAAATATTAATAAAGCTTAACATAGCATCATCTAAACTAAGAAAATAATGACCAAAGACAAACATAACACAAACTTAAGCACGAATAAAGTGTTAACATTAACAAAGTTCACACTTAACACCAGTAAAACTAACATTGCAAACAAAACGTAACCTATTTCATACTTTTTCCAAACATATCTCTAACATATTAAACCGGTTAATTTTACAATTGACACAAATAATAATTTAAAAGGATTTATCATAACTTGTCCAATTATCATAAGACCGAACGAATAACTGTAAACATAACTAGTTTTATCCAAACATAACAAACAAAAATAAGTTCTTTATATACTAACCATCGAATATTATGCTAACGTAACAACGTTTTTTACATTAATAAAGATAACATAACTAACCTGAACTAAGAAATATAATGTACAACGACAAAACCTAACAAACCCATTCGTACGAATAAACTACTAACATTACAAAGTTCCATACTAAACAGCAGTAAAGTAACTAAAAGCATACACAAACGTAACCTATTCACATTTTTAAGCATATCTCTAACATATCAAATGTTAATTTTCATTAAATCGTAATATTTAACAAAAATTTAGCATAAACCTGTCTAATTCATCATACTAACAAAGAATATAATGCTAACGTAACATTTTTTTTACAATCACCTTCGTAATATTTAACAAAAAAAAAATTTTCATCACAAATCACCTCGCGTTAGATAATCCAGCTAACATCCTAAAATTCCCCTACTTACAAAGGTAAAGTAGCTAATAGTGCATACAAAACTCGATATGTTCCCACCTTTCTCGCATATCAGCAACAGGTAAAGCCGCATTATCTAACAAAAATCCTTAACAAAGTGACCAATCAATCAAAGATACCAACATCTTGAACTATTGAATTAACACCATCTTCATCAAAGGGTCACTCGTTTTGAGTATAACATCAAATTGACCTATGAATAAACATAGACATTAGCAAAAATTCTAGGGCAAAACCTAACATTACCCAACAAAAACTTAACCTAGGCTCACGTTTCTAACACAATCATCGTCAGTTAACAGTAATCTTCAAAAACTCATCATTTCTCTAACAAATCAGTGTTATTTTCACATTGTCATAGTAATATTTAACATAACGTACCTAACTTACGAATAAACAGTTTTCATTAATCAAGAGTATCTAAAGCAACACATAACCTTCCGAGAGAAAAACCCCAGGAGGGATGCGCACCTTGTAACACTAAGCTTTCAGAGTAACCTGAAATATTTTTATCCTTACCCTATTTTAGACCTCTCCCCTTTCAGAAAATATCAATTCAAAACTGGTAGATTTGGCAACAGCGCATCATACAGAGGCGATTTGATAGCACTGTAAGCACTGTAAGCACTACTTGGAGATCACCCCAGAGAGATGCATGAAGACCCATCTCGGGGTACCCTGAAGGGGGGTGTAAGCGGTTACATAAGGGCACAGCCCAAAGGGCTGTGCCCTTACCGCTTACACCCCCTTCAGGGTACCCCGAGATGGGTCTTCATGCATCTCTCTGGGGTGATCTTCCAAGTAGTGCTTACAGTGCTTACAGTGCTTACAGTGCTATCAAATCGCCTCTGTATGATGCGCTGTTGCCAAATCTACCAGTTTTGAATTGATATTTTCTGAAAGGGGGGAGAGGTCTAAAATAGGGTAAGGATAAAAATATTCAGGTTACGCTCCTAAAGCGTTAGGTGTTAAAGGGGCGCATCCCTCCTGGGTTTTCTCTCGGAAGGTTATGTGTTGCTTTAGATACTCTTGGTTAATGAAAACTGTTTATTCGTAAGTTAGGTACGTTATGTTAAATATTACTATGACAATGTGAAAATAACACTGATTTGTTAGAGAAATGATGAGTTTTTGTAAGATATTACTGTGTTAACTGACGATGATGTGTTAGAAACGTGAGCCTAGGTTAAGTTTTTGTTGGGTAATGTTAGGTTTGCCCTAGAATTTGCTAATGTCTTGTTTAAGGTTTCATAGTCAATGTGATGTTTATATCTCAAACGTCGTGAACACTTTTGGTGAAGATGGTGTTGAAGTTCATAGTTCCAGATGTTGGGTATCTTGATAGATGGTCACTTTGTTAAGGGATTTTTGTTAGATGATGCGCTTTACCTTTGCGTGATGGAATGCGAGAAAGTGGACATAATCGAGTATTTGTACGATCTATTAGCTACTTTACCTTTTGATAAGTAGGGAATTTTTCAGGATGTTAGCTGATTATTATAGTTAGGTAAGGTTATGATGATTTTTTTTGTTAAATATACGAAGTTGATGTAAAAAAAAAATTGTTACGTTAGCATTATATTCTTTGTCAGGATGATGATTAGACAGGTTTATGCTAAATTTTTGTTAAATATTACGATGTTAATGTAAAATTAACATTGATAGGAGATATGCTTAAAAAAGTGTGAATAAGGTTACGTTTGTGCGAAGTGTTTTAGTACTTTACTGCTGTTAATGGGGATAGTTTGTTAATGTTAGTAGTTTATTCGTACGTATGGTGTGTTAGGTTGGTCGTTTGTACATTATATTCTAGTTCAGTTATGTTATGTTAGCTTTAATATTAATGTAAAACGTTGTTACGTTAAGCATATATTCGATGGTTAGTATTAAAGAACTAATTTTTGTTTTATTTGGAAAAAATTTATTTATGTTTACAGTTATTCGTTGGTCTGTATGATAATTGGACAAGATTATGATAAATCCTTGTTAATCTTACTGTGTCAATGTAAAATAACGTTAATATGTTAGAGATATGTTTGGAAAAAGTATGTGAATAGGATACGTTTTGTATGCATGTTAGTTACTTTACAGGTGCTAATGGAAACTTTGTTAATGTTAAACTTTTATTCGTGCTTAAAGTTGTGTTAGTTTGTCCGTTGGTTACATTATTTCCTTAGTTCATATGATGCTATGTTAGCTTTATTAATATGAAAACCTTGTATGTTAGCATATATTGCTGGTTACTAATAAGAGATCATTTTTGTCGCTATGTTTTTCCGAAATGATAACTCTCTAAATCTACGTATATCAGTTGTTAATGTAAATTAACATTGATCTGTTAGAGAAAAAATTATGCCCCTTTTGAAAAAAAAAAAAAAAAAAGTGTGAAATAGGTTACGTTTTTGGTACGCTGTGCTAGTAAACTTTCTGCTGTTAATATGGAACTTGTAATGTTAGTGTTTATTCTCAGCGTAAGGTGTGTAGATTTTGTTATTTGTACATTATATTCTTAGTTCTGGTAATGCTAAGTTACTTATAACGTGAAAACAATTGTTAACGTAGCATATATTCGTTGTTGGTAATATAAAAACTATTTTTGTAAATACGTTACTTGTTGTTGTTGTTGTGTTGTTGTTGTTGTTGTTGTTGTTTGTCTAACGAGAATATATACCCCTTTTGAACTGATATGGTTCATTCGTACCGTTGTATTTTGTTTACTTCTTCTGATGGCTGAAAAGAAAAGAATCTCATTACCTATAAGGGTTGTTTACGCATACGATTTTCGTCAGTAGGACATTTTTTTCGTTGTACTGGTACGATGACATCTCCTCGCATCTCTACGCTTGTTGTTGGATATCTTCACGAGAGTTTCGTTATTCCAACGATGTTGTCAATTTTATATTTAATCGTCAAACCGATGGTGACTGCTACATTGCTTGTATTCCGCAGAGGGTCAAATAATAATAGTATTGCATCCACTTTATGCAAATGTTAAGCATAAAAATCATTTTTTTCAATGTTGAGAGTTGTATTTCTGAAAGGGGCCGGAGTCTAAAAAGGATAAGCCCTAAAAACCTTTACTTTGTTCGTCTTTTAACTCGTTAGGCTATTATGATGGTTAGGTAAGGTTATGATATTTTTGGTTAATATTACTATGTTAATGTAAAATCCCGCATATGTTTCGCTAATGACTAAGTTGTTAATGGTCAGCTGTTAATTCGTCCTGGTTGTTTGTGTGTGTGTTTAAGTACGTTATGTTCATAGTTTAGCTTTACAAAGAGTAAAAACTTTACTTTGTTTTGTCTTTACCCCTTAGTAATTCATGCAGGTTAAGGTAAGGTTTATGCCTAATTTGTTTTTTTTGTTTTTTTGTTAAATATTACTATGTTAATGTAAAATAACAGTGTCAGTTAAGATTACACGTTAATATGTTAGAGATATGCTTGAAAAAAGTAGGAATAGGTTACGTTTTGTAAATACCATGTAGTTGCTTTAACTGTGTTAAGTGTGGAACTTTGTTAATGTTAACAGTTTTATTCGTGTGTAAATTGTGTTAGGTTTGTCTTTTGTGCATTATTTTTCTTAGTTCATGTTACGCTATGTTAGTTTTATTGATTGCTGAAACTTATTATGTTAGAGTATATTCGTTGATCAGTATAATTAACAAATGTTGTGAGAAATTTTAGTTAAATGTTCTGTGTTAGTGTAAGATTAACGTTAATGATGTTAGAGTTATGCTTGAAAAAGTTAAGAAATTAGGTTACTTTGCATACCATGTTAGTTGCTTTACTGGTGTTAAAGTGTGGAACTTTGTTAATGTTACAGTTTATTCGTGTTTTAAGTTGTGGTAGGTTTGTCTTTGTACATTATTTTCTTAGTTCATGTTACGATATGGTTAGCTTTATTGATGTGGAAACTTTGTTAGGTTAGCATACTTTCGCTGCTCTGAATGATAATTAACCAATGTTGTGATAA
This sequence comes from Trachelipus rathkii, assembly GCA_015478945.1. Taxonomy (NCBI): domain Eukaryota; kingdom Metazoa; phylum Arthropoda; class Malacostraca; order Isopoda; family Trachelipodidae; genus Trachelipus; species Trachelipus rathkii. Next base: position 62,611 of record JABUQX010058224.1, on the reverse strand, counting down.
TTTTGTTAATATTACCATGTTAGTGTAAATTAAACCATCGTTATGTTAGAGATATGCTTGACAAGTGTGAATAAAGTTCGTTTTTGATGCTATGTTAGTTACTTTACCTGTGTTAAGTGTGGCACTTTTTGTTAATGTAAACAGTTTATTCGTGTTTAAGGTGTGTAGGTTTTGTCTTTGTACATTATTTCTTAGTTCATATGATGTAAGCTTCATTAATGTGAAAACTTTGTTACGCTAGCAATTTTGTTTGATCTTTGTATAAAGAACTTCATTTTATGTTATGTTTATCCAAATTGAGTACTCGGAAATGTTCTACTGAATCAATAGATCAATAGATCAATAGATCATAGATCAATAGATCACAGGAGGGTGGCCAGATGGTGGTTGGATGGTGGTTTTGATTTACTGATTGACTGATTTAGCGGTATGTAAAAACGTAAATTTGTAAGTTTAACAAAAAGAAATAGGAAATTTATTTTTTATTTATTTATTTATTTATTTATTATTTTTTTCTTCATGGTTCTGAAACCATTATTTTCGAAATCTTACCGATCCAATGACCTATTATAAATGACATCCAACAATTGTTTTTAAAGAATGTTTTATTAACATCAGACCGCCCCGGCTCCAGCAACCGTGCCAACTACCAACTTGAATCCATCTCAAACGCCTCCTCAATATCTTCATTCTCTTCCTTCCTCATTCCTCCTTCTTCCTTTCTTCTTCTTCTTCTTCCTCTGTTCTGCATTCCATGCATTTCTTCTTCTTTTTTCCAACTGGGTCCCCCCTCCATGGGTCCTCTGGACTCCGAAACCAATCCGCTTCCCATTCCGTCTCCGACTCCGAATCCTCCACCCGTCTCCAAGTTTCAGTTTCTACGCCATTTTAAAATTTTTTTTTAGGGGTGGGGGTCCCCTTCGGGGACCAGGAGGGGACGTAAATCTGTCTGACGTGAGCTACATCACCAATATAAATCTATCCTCCAAATTTTAACCCAATACGATAACTCTAACATCCATAGATATATATTGGACTCAGAACCGGATGTGAAGAAGCAACCTCGGCGGAAAGCAAAGTCGGAGTGTGTAAAAAAACGATTCCTTACAGGGATCGTTTTTCGGCTCAGAATCAATTCCCTTCGGGAATTGATTCTTCGACGTAATAATAATAATAATAATACATTGTAATATTTAAAACTCTGTTGCGGCGCGCGCTCTCTCCTTCTCAACCCATCGAACACCTGGTTCGATGATTAGCCGTTTAGGCTTAACTCAATCTCGAGTTTGGAAAGCCAAAAGGGCATAAACGTGGGCGTAGCGGGGGGGTGACCCCCCTCTATATACATCCTACCGACTTGAAATTTACACGGTTTCATGCTTAACACATATATAGATTATATTCCAAGTTTCAGACCTATAGCTCTATTCCTTCATATCGAAAAGGCTGGCAGAGCTCCGGATGTGGCAATACTACAGCGATTAATCGAATGTTAATTATTGTAATTATTTTCTTTCGATTATATTTTTCAGTGCTAAATGCCAACCAGAGCACGTAGAAAGACGATTTAAACATCGATATAGGGGTAATTCGATTCACGAAAATCGATTGGAACCAATCCAAAAATGATCTAATCGATTCATTTAAAAAATCTTCTAGACCATAAAACCCCCCTTTGGGGGGGCTCCACCCCCTTTTGGGGGGTAAAACCCTTGAGTTCAGGCTCAAAACCTCTGAAGTCGGTCTTCCAGACCTTAAATTCGGCCTCACCGACCTTAAAAACCCTAGGTTTGACGTATCAAACGTCAAAATCTGATGAAATGATGGAAATTTCCAAGTCAGCTGCCTGACGTGAACTGGAAATTTCAAAATACCTCAAAACTGGTTTTCCCAAGTCTTTTGCTTCGACGTGCAGGGCTGGCCGATGGGAAAAATCCCACAAAACATCATCGGAGTTGGGGATCTTGACCTGAAAATATGGACAAACGTTTAAAGAAAAGTAGCTAAAAATGTAATACCTAAAGGAATACCATAGGGTAAACCACAAAGATGGTAGGAGTCGGGGTCTCTCGGCAGTTTTTCCGTTAGTTTACAACCCCTTACTACTCACACCCTACCAATTCTCTCTACCAGTCCTCTGAAACTCACTTCAGATTCACCACACAAAACCAAATCATCCTCATATAATAGGTAGGGGAACCCTTCCACGTTCTTTCCATTCTCCCATCAATTCTAACATTTTCCCTTGGTCACACACCTCTATTCTTTCATAACCTCATCAATATACAAATTGGATCGCCAAGGAGACATAGCACATCCCTGTCTCACTCCACTATTAATATTCAACCAATCAATTCCGACTCACACACGCCTCACTATCATCATACATACTTTTGATTCCATTCAGAAGCTTACCACCAACACCATATCACTAACACCTGCCAGAGAGCTTCCCTATTAATCCTATTATACGCTTGTTGCAAATCCATAAATCTTAAATACAATTTATTCTTCTCTTCCGCTCTTATCCCAATTCATTTTGTTTTAATGTACAGATTTGATCCACACGCCCCTACCACTTCTAAACGCACCTTGTTCTTCCCAAATCAGT
>JABUQX010058224.1:32500-35000 GCA_015478945.1 Trachelipus rathkii | reverse complement strand
CTTAAATCTAGAAAAACCGTAAACCTAAAATATATATATAGTAATTTATATCTATTACTTTGTATCTACAATTCTTTCCAAATACTCCTTCTCGATTCTCCACAAATACTCCTCCTCGATTCTCCACAAAGTTCTTCTCAATTCTTTACAAATTTCTCCACAATATAATCTTTTCCTTTTCTATCTTTCGTTTCCACAAGTTTCTACAACTTCCACTTTCCTTTCAATCTATATAATTCTCTCCTCTTTCTATCTTATTCAAAAATTTCCTTTATCAGTACTTCTCTTCTATTTCACCCGATAATCAAGCTATTTATAAATTATTCCATTTTTATCTCTCCCGTTTATAATTGTATTGTCAATTTCGTTATTCCTGGTGTTGTGGAGTCCTTGCAGAATAAGCTCAGGAAAAAAACTGTAGAATAAAAAAAACATCGCATCATAGCAATCAAAAACAAAAATAATAATAATAATAATAATAATAATAATAATAATAATAATAATAATAATAATAATAATATAATAATAATAATAATAATAATAATAATAATAATATAATAATAATAATAATAATAATAATAATAAGAAAGAATAATAATAATAATAATAATAAATATAATAATAATAATAATTTAAATAATAATAATAATAAATAATAATAATTAATATTATAATAATAATAATATAATAATAAATAATAATAATAATTAATAATATATAATAATAATAATAATAATAATAATAATAATAATAATAATAATAATAATAATAATAAAGATTTATAACTTTTATTAATTAAATGAAATAATTAAATGTAAAGTATGAATTAAAATTATGAATTACAATATAAAAAATATTTAAATGAGTATGAATGAAATTGAAATAATAATAATAATATAATAATTAGTAAAAAATAAAAATTCCCTCACCACCGCAAGGTGCTTACCTGGGTGGTTGGCCCAGTTTTTTTTCTCTCTTGGAACCGACTTGACTATCACACAGCAACACACCAATCCGCTAATTCAGACTAAAAGATAAAAAACAGCTTTTTATAACCAAGTTCAGCATTCAAACAAGGAAAAAAAATCACTCAACAATAACCTAACATTTATACTTACTTCATCCAAATGGAATCAATCGCTGGCTGAAGCAAACAACGGGCCACTGAACAACAGGAACTTCAAAACTTCGGAACTTCTCAGACCAGGAATTCAGACTAAAAAGAACAAGACATCCACCTTTCAATCGATCATAAAAATAATAATAATAATAATAATAATGAAAAAATAACAATAATAATAATTAATAAATAATGATAATAATAATAATAAAAAAATAATGTTATAATTACCTGTTATACGTAAATCGTCAGCACAGTGGAACGTCTACAGTTGCTCTTCCTTTTTTTTCACACTTATAACGGGGGAAAAAAAATAAGGAAAGTTCGGAAACTGTGTAAAGTCTCAATTGTCCCCTTTTATTTAACAAAGTAAATACTTTCTAACTGGAAATATATGAATATCATAAATAAACATATAAAAAAATCTATTAATAAAAAAAAACACTTATAAAAAACTGTAACACTGCAAATCCCAGGTATTCCTGTTATATATATAATGCAAGCTAACGAAGACTATGAATCTCGTTTTGTGAGACAAAAAAACAATAAAAAGCTAAATTACTACAATACAACATGCAGACAGACAGGTAGCTCTCACTAACCAATCATAAAATTATACTTAGAGGCCTTGGCATAACATCATAGTAGGCGAAGTTATGAGGTGTAGTGATACAGACGGAACGATACATGAGGAGGTGATTCTTGGAGATTACGTAAAGGATGAAACTTGGTATACTTTTAGATTCTAACATAACTTCATCATTTTTAAAGCTTGATGTTGTAAGGATACATATGTCTCAATACTTGGAGAAAAGGCAAAGGGTTGAAACTAGATATACCTAGAGGTGTTGGCATAACTGTCCCATCACTTGTATTACATCTCACAAAGATAATCCGTCTTCTAAAGGTTTAAGACTGATATTTCTATATTCAAATCTGATTTTCTCTTTATCAACGTCAGCTAACATATTTTGATAAGTTGGAACATGTATAATTATGTTTGTTAATCTTTGTTTTTATTAGTTTCATTTTACAATTTATGTTTTGTGTTTAATTTTTGTTTTATTTATTTATTTTTTAATTTTATTTATTTTAAAATTACGTTTGTTTTAATTTGTTCAATTTTACTTTATTAAATTTATTTCACTATTGATATTATTATTTTATTATTATTATTATTTTTATTTTTATTATTATTTATTATTATTATTATTATTATTATTATTATTATTTATTATTATTATTATTATTATTATTATTATTATTATTATTTTTATTATTATTATTATTTATTATTGTTATTATTATTATTATTATTATTATTAATTATTATTATTTTTAAAAATATTATTATTTATTATTATTATTATTATTATTATT
>JABUQX010058224.1:2500-27500 GCA_015478945.1 Trachelipus rathkii | reverse complement strand
CCTGTTAGATTTATATACTATGAAGTAGGGCTGAGTATGATATAAACTCCATATGGAGAATGTTCCCCACAATCTTTACTGGATGTTAGTTTACAGAAGTGTAGACTGTGTTGAAACTATATTAGAAGTGAAGAACACAGGTGACCTGAATCAAGCGACGATTGGAACAATAGAATACTTCTATGAAAAATTTATCTATACTCGCGTACCTGCTATGTTCAGTATTTAAACACTCTTTTAAACGACCAGTAATAGTGCAGAGTCTTTTACAACACAGTTGATTCAACCCTCTGAAGATTACAGAATTTAATTACGTTAAGGTCAACAGCTAGCAGGAACAGGGAAATGTTTTTTCTCAAACGGTCATCATGGCAATGAAAGCATGTCCATGAGCGCGATGGGTGGCTAGGCATCCTTCATGACATCCCTACTATGCTGAAGAGGGTTATACTTGCGGTAGAGAACCATCCCATATCACGAGAGCAGATCATCGTTGAACAAGACAGGGCACTACATTATACATGCACCCCCTCCGAGATGTTCAAGCATCCTGGCATGGCGTATGTTTACACCGACATAGTGGATCATCAATATGTAGGGGACATTACAGCCCCCCTGTTAAGAGCAGTGTATTTTCCTAAAGAGGGCAGAGTTATAACATTCCCCAATGTTCACTATCTTGCCTTAAGTAGGTCCCAAATTTGTTCTATAAGAGTGCATATAAAGGATGTAGAAGGAAGGCCTTATCCATTCACGAGCGGTACACTGCTGTGTAAAGTTCATATTAGAAAGAAGCAGTCGCTTTAACTGTAACATGATGGAATATTTTTTAAACAGATTTGAAAATCTTATCTATATGCTATTAGAAATCCTTCAAGAAATAGGCACAACTGTAAGATACTTAAGTGGTGTAATCAACTATATTTTTTCATTCAATTAACACACTCTCACAGTGTAAAGATAGTATAAGAAAGAAGCTCCGGAAATAATAGTAATGAATAGGAAAAGAATATTCGTAGGAGCAAAATTACAAAGGGGGTATGGTCTTGGAGGATTTTTCACTAAATTATGGAGAAGTGCACTTCCCTTTTTAGAAGAGGTGGTGAATATTTAGGTAAAAGGGCTATAAGAACAGGCCTGCACACTATAAAAGATATAGTGGCCGGAGCAATCCACGTGCATCATTAAAAAGACGAAATGTTGATGTTTCTGATGAGATGTTGAATGACGTTATGCCCAGAATAAAACGTAAAATGACAGGTCAAGGTAAGGCGCAAGTTAAAGAACGTAGGAAAGCTACCGCCAAGAAAAAGCCTAAGGCTAAAAGACCTCTGAAGAAAAAATGCATTGATGTGTTTGCTATTTAATTACTAACAGGCATCCTTCACCTAAAATGTGTTACCATGCAACTATACTGTATATAAGGAACGTATAACCACTATCCTGCTCATTATACGGCCAACCTCCGCACTGACAAGATGCATTTCCTTCATCCTTCTAGCCCAGACTGCTGCAAGAGCGAATTGGATCTCTTCTCCATGAGTCCAACCCAGATTAGCGTAAGCGAGACCAATTTCATCAGCATTAACCCCACTCACTCGATCACCAGCACCGATGTTCCTCTCGAGTTCAATATTCCAGGCACTTCAGACCAGTATCTAGATCCATCCAATGTGTTTTTATATTTAAAAACGAAATTGACGAAGCCTGATGGTACAGATCTTCCTTCCGGTGACGATCACATAGTGTATACAGAGTCAAATTCCCTGTATACTTTCTTTAATCAGATTGACGTTTATCTCAATGAAACTTCACCTGGTGCGATAGTTGCTAATTATCTTTATAGAAGTTATATAGAACATTTATTAAATTTTTCAGACGATGCTAAACAATCTCATCTTCAATCATGTGGTTTCTATAGTTTCAAAGACGAGGCTGCACACAGATAAAGAGGCGAAAGTCACAAATAACACTTATGAATTTTATGGACGCTTAAATGGTGATATCTTCTCTAGAGAAAGACTTATTCTTCCGGCTGTATATACAAGAACCCCCTTAACCAGATCAAGTCTAAATTATGCACTACAAAAAAAAAGAAACCTGCTGCTACGACTGTATGTCCAGAGCCTGTTTTCAAGTTGTTAGAGGCCTATCTCTCTGATAGAAAGGTGAAATTATTTCCTCAGAGACATTTGGAAATTGAGAATTCGCTTTTGAACACTTCAGCTAAGTACCCCATCAGATAGAGTGAACCAAACTATTTAATTTTTTACGCATGGATTATTCGAGTATCCAATATCCCCACATTGTTAACGGGAGAATCTGCCACAGATGGTAATAATAGGAATTGTCATTCGACAGAGCATATTCAGGCATTATTAAAAATCCCCTTATAAATTCTCCCCTTTTGGACTTGGGTGTCAGTTTACATGTAAATGGACAACCTTACGGACATGACTATCAAATGTTATACATGGGCACATCTCTAGTTCGAACCTTTTTACGATCTTGTTAGCTTAATACAGTTTCAATGCGGCGACCAGTTACGGGATAAATCTTGAAGGAATACGCAAAGAACAGTAATTTATATGCTTTCGATCTCACTGCTGATCTTTCAGCGTGTAACGCAAGTCATTTAAAACATTTTGAGAAAGGGGACATTAGGATTAAGTCTCTCATTTAAGTGGAAGTCTACAGTCATCTGTTACCGTTGTTGTTTATCTTGAGCAACCTCAACTCATTGAAATTGACAGAGTACGCACGTACTTTTGGATTATTAAGGATGAATAAAAAAGCAATAAAAAGTTATGGTTAAAAACGAACCTCGATTTTTACGGGAGTCTTCGCCGATTAATGAAGTAGACATCTGTGAAGCGGAGGAGGATGCCGGTTTCGTATTCAACACTTCACCCCGACACGTAACAACCGGAGGAAATTGGATTTCTGTTTGTAGGAAGAAAAATGGAAGCCTGTATACCTGATTGATTCTTTGGGGGATTTAAAAAAAAATTCATAATCTTTTTCATTTCATTTTTTAAAATTATAATGTGATATATATATATAATGTCTCGGCCTGTTCAACCATCATACTTTAATTTATGTGGTAAATATAAAATATTATTTCATTAGATTGTTTTTTAAACAGTGTATGTTTTAAGAGCTTGTAATATATTTAGATGCTAAATTTGCTTAATGTCAGTGATTATAATAATTTCTTAAGTTATATAATAAATGCTTTAAAATAAAAAGATAGCTTTTACTAACCTTAAACTTATTTTTATATATAATATATATAATATATATTATATATATATATATTATTATATTATATATATATATATTAATATATAATATATATATAATATATATATATTATATATTATATATATATATATATGGGCGCAGGCAGGATTTCATTTAGGGGGGCAAACGTTGAGTGATATATATATATATATATATAGAAATATATATATATATATATATATATCTATAATTATATTAATATATATATATATTATATATATTATATTATATTATAACATTTAAATATTAATATAAATCATAAATATTAAATTATATATTATTATATAATATATATATTATATATATATATAATATTTTTTTATATAATATATATATATATATTTATATATATATAGTAATTATATATATAGCAGCTTTATCTGCCTCCAAATGCTGATCGACAGTACTGAGAGTTTCCAGCGGAAGAAACTGTCAGAAGAAGTGTTGTATAAAAGCACACAGCTAGTTGACTTCAACCCAATATGAAAACAAAAACCCATTAAAAACTATTAAAAAAAAATGTATGTTTAAATATGACTTAAACTTAAAACCTCCTTCAGTTTTTTCTATTAATAAACTCTTAAACGATTCGTCTGGCAACATATTCAGGGTTCCGTTTTTAATATCTTCAAGTTTAGGTGGCAAAGTGCTCCCTCATAACGCCCATAATATACATATGTATATATAATATTATATAATTATATATATATATTATATATATAATTACTTATATATATATATATATATAATATATATTATATATATACTATATATATTTATATATATATATATATATATATATCAAATTAAAATACATATAGAAAGTACAGAAGATAAAGTTCATTAAACTTTACGTGGTTATAAAACTGGAAACAGCTAAAGTTTCAGAGAAATTCATGTTTAATGACCGTCACGAGTTTTAAAGGTGCATAGGTACAACGTAGTGAATATTGAATATTCAGTAGCCGATCTGAACGGTTTTGTGTGTAGCAGTTAGCTAGTGTTTTGTGCTTGTAATATATTTAATAAAGTAGCAGCTTATGGGGCGTTATAACTATATTCAAAAGCTATCTGGTTTATTTTAAAATCATGATACACGTGTGTTAATTATACATCCGATTTTTAAACTAGGCACCCTTACACTCACTGACCTTCCAAAAACGCGTTTGTTTGGGCATCAAGTAATGTCCACGGCCACCGAATGCGTGCCTTATCTGCAGCGAAGAGACAGGAAAACTATAGTCTTCGATATAAACATTAAAGTCATAATTATATTGATCCCCATACTGGACGGTCATATAGAGAAAATTACGGAAACGCATAAAGTGCATGAAATATTTATAGTTAATGTAGAACGATTTAAAAATGAAGATTCCCCTCCCAATCCATCTAAAAATTTCTTCTAAGATACGTGCTCTGGCCGATCAAGATCTTGGTGAGCGTGCAAGAAAGAAGCTGATCAATTATATAATAACTATAAGAAAGGAGCTTTCTGGAGACTGTTACATTTCCATCAGGAGAACATCAAGATGTTTGTGGGTGGAGGTGAAGAATATTTATTTAAATATGTACACCCCCTGTATATTTTACTAATTTTTTTATTTTTAGAAATGGTTTAGAATGAACTTTCAAACTTTAATCTACTATATATTCATTAAAAAATGTGTTTAAACTAAGATTTTCGTTCTTCTTCAGAGCATTACATATTTTTATATTTATTTACATAATAATAATAATAATAATAATAATAATAATAATAATAATAATAATAATAATAATAATAATAATAATAATAATAATAATAATAATAATAATAATAATAATAATAATAATAATAATAATAATAATAATAATATATTTTTAATTTAAAGGCAGATTTGAAGTGGGAAGTAAATTTTTGCCAGTGAATTTATATTTTAAAATTCATTGTTGTTGTTTCTGTTATAGTCAGCTTTGCATTCCGAAGGATATCCTATAGAAATGTTACAGTGCCGCTGCTGTTTTTGTTGTTGTTTTTTTTTTTAGTTGTTAATTTCATAAGATAATTAATGTAGGTGGCCAAGTGGAAGCTTCTCTCTCTACTTCTCTTTCGTGTTAGGTTTCTATGATGCTGCTCTTTGGTCTTCTCTCTTTCTTTTCTTTGGTTTTAGGTGTCTATGATGCTTCTTTCTTCTCTTTGGTCTTCTCTCTCTCCTTCTATTTGGTGTTAGGTTTCTATGATTCTTCTCTCTGGTCTTTTCTCTTTGTTCTCTTTGGTGTCAGGTTTCTATGATGCTTCTTCTTCTCTTCTCTCTCTCTCTCTCTCTCTCTTTCCATCTCTCTCTCTCTCTCTCTCTCTCTCTCTCTCTCTCTCTCTCTCTCTCTCCATCTCTTATTATTATTATTATTATTATTTATTATTATTATTAATTATTATTATTATTATTATTATCTATTATTATTTATTATTAATTATTGATTACTTTTATTATTATTATTATTATTATTTTAATATATATATATATATTATATATATATATATATATATATTATATTAATATAATAATATATATATATATTATATATTATATATATATATATATATATATTATATATATATATATAGTATACTAATGGTTAAAATATAATGGAATATTCTGGCATTTTTTCTCCTTCTCTCTCTCATTATATATATATATATATATATATATATATAATATATACTATATAATATATATATATATATATATATATATATATTATATATATATATATTATATATATATATATATATTATATATATATATATTATAATTTATATAGATGCAGTTTACTGATGAATAGTTTCTAAAATTCAAGTTTGGAATTAAGGCGTACTATGTTGTAGTGAACTAAACTGACTAATGTTTGTCATATGCCTGGAAGGAATAGTTTCTTTACATAATGATGGGCTTGAACAACGGCCTAGTGGTCTAAGGCGTTGAAAGTTGAAGTAGTTGAAGTTACCTCAGCGGTTGACTTTCGATTTCAGCCTAGTCGGCGGCTGGATAAAGCTCCATTTTGGTCCCGCTCTCAATGTGTCTTCCTGTGGGACTGGTGCGGAAGGAAGAGGAGTCAGATGATCATGCCGCAAGAAGCGATGTACACTAACATGAATGACGTAGGAGTAGTACACAAAATGGTAGTGGCGGTCACTATATCAGGAGGCTCAGGAGAGGCGTTGGGGGACAGTGAAAACACCCTCTTTATCTCTACAACTCAAGTGAGAGCTGAGCAAACCACAGATGAAGCCTCGGAGAAGGGTAAAAGCATCCATCAAGAGAACATTACCAGAGAAGGGGAGAATAAACTCAGGAACCTACGTTAAGCATGGAAACACCCTGGAGAGAAACAGAGGAGTATAAAATCAACTACCAAGAGCAGCAGAGGAGGGCAGGAACGACTCAGGAACCTACGTGAAAAGTAAAAACTCCCACCAAGAGCATCAGCAGAGGAAGGCAGAAACACCTCAGGAACCTACGTGCTCACGGGTAATGCTCACACACGCTCCGAGTGTGTGAGACGCATAGGGCCGAAGGCCCTGTGAACGTAATGCAGTGTCTGAAAATACCCCATGAAAGAGCGGGACGTCACCTCGGCCACAAAAATACCCCGTGTGTGAGACGCACGTGGTCTCCGACCACGTGACGTCACGCCAGGACCAAAAATACCCCCACGAACCTACGTGAGATGCCCAAAATATCCCCATACGTACGTAAGACCGAAAATACCCCCTAGGGGGTAAAAACCACATTAGTCTCTCTAGGGCATGTTACTACTTCCGTTTAGGTTTCCGGTTTTGAGGTTCCAACCTCATTTGCATACTGCAGTACACCGCAAAGATTGAGGGGTTCGTCGAACCCTATCGAATGAGCTATTGAGCCATCGTGAGCTATATATGATTAAATTATACTAACTACCTAATCTAAGCAAAACAAGCCAACTATTATTTGTATATCCACACAGTCCAGTTGAAAAAAGGGAAGTATGTCATAAACCATAAACCAAGGGAAATGTTATTTTTTCAAACAGTTAATCTTAACTATAAATTATGTCAATATAAAATAAAGATGAATCAAATATACAAATAGAGTTGTCTCTTCTTTACAGATGGGGTTACTCTTTCCTCACCCCTCAATAGGTATACAGTATACCTTGTCCCAGTCAACTATACCCCCGACTGAGAATTGTGGATACCGTTATCCGCCCCAACTGTTTGTCAGCGTCACACCTATTTTTCTTATGATATTTAAATGCCACGCAATTAAATATTTCATATGCCAAATACAGGTTTTCTTTATTAATAAATTAAACCCTAGAAAGAAAGAGGAAAATAGGCTAATACACACAAAGAGAAACATAAAGAAAGAACAAATTGACACTTTGCAAACACATAGAAGATGGATTCTCTGCCTCTGCATACAACGTCTGTCCATAACTGTCAGCTAAGCAAACTAAAAAACATGCAACCGGTTAATAAGTGATAGACAATCAAACTGAAAAAGAAAGAAAATAATCAATATATATATATATATATATATATATATATATATATATATATATATATATATATATATATATATATATATATATTATATATATATATATATATATTATATATATATATATATATATAATATATATATATATATATATATATAATATTATATATATATATATATATATAATATATATATATATCTAATAGATTTGATGGAGAGAGAGAAGAGAGAGAGAGAGAGAGAGAGAGAGAGAGAGAGAGAGAGAGAGAGAGAGAGAGAGAGAGAGAGAGAGAGAGAGAGAGAGAGAGAGAGAGAGAGAGAGAGAGAGAGAGAGAGAGAGAGAGAGAGAGAGAGAGAGTGGGAAAGTGAGCTGGATAGATAGATAAGTGGTCTTAGGTCTTTAAATCTTTATTTCGTATACTAAAATAGATGTAGATAGATAGATAGATAGATAGATAGATAGATAGATAGATAGATAGATAGATAGATAGATGATAGATAGTATAGATAGATAGATCTAGATAGATAGATAGATAGATAGGATAGTCTAATATTTCGTAAACATAGTACATTTAGAAGTAAAATAAAATTAAAAAATAAAACAAAACAGTTAAAAAATTAATATGCAAATGAGCTCCATTAAAATAATGCCACATTTTATCTTAGGGTATCTTCACTGTCTTGAAGAAATTTAATCCTTGATTTTTGAGCATCAAAGTCATTATTAAATAAATCAACTATTCCATATGTCTTCATAAATATCATTTCGATGTCTTTCACCATGATACCTGCTTTAAAAAATAAAGTACTTTTTCTAGCAAAATACGTGAATTGTCAAGTAACCTGAAAACAGTGCATAATTTAAGGTATTTAAGAAAATGAATTAAACATTAACATGTCGAAGCAATTACATATTAGATGATTACTAATTCGATTAGAAACTTTACATACATATTTTTTTTAAAGCATTATGAGGAAAGCACTTAAATTGTTTGTTATATTGACTATTATCTGAGCATATATGTAAACATATTTTAGCTCCGTAAAAGGCATACAATAAGTCTTAATAAATATAATACGAATAATACACTAATTTAAGAACTAAATCTTCTTAATAAACAGAAACGTTTCTCAGAATTTGTTCTCCACCTTTTTTTGTCTGCCCTTCCTCTTAATTTTCATTTAAAATAAAACCGAAATATTTAATCTCATTCAAGTTTTTTAAAAAACCATGAGATATTTTTAATTTAGGTAAATCTTCTTTATTTTTCTTACTTTTTTTTTGCAAAAAAGTTGATAACTTCACTTTATTAATAGTTAATACACTAGACATAGGTCAGAAATATATTTTTTCTGCATATTTAATAGTTTTTGAAGGTCATCTAACCGATGGAGCTAACAAAGCTAAATTATCTTGATCTGCAACATGAATTAATATTTTGACATACAAGATTACTGCTTTGGTATCTATTCTACTTTTCACTATATCTTTTATAAGATCATTAATGTAAGTATTAAAAAACAATGGTGACAAAATTCCACCTTGGGTCTAACAACCATTTTCTTATAAGCCATTCATCTTGAGACACCATTCTTAAATTTAACACATGCAAATATTTACAATAAATTTTAACCAAAACCTTATACACAATGTCCGGAATGTGCATAGATTCTAATTTTTTTTAAATAAGACACCACTATTTACTTCATCAAACGCTTTTTGTTAAATCCAAAAAAGCAGCATAAACCGAAGACCCATTATTTGTTAATGTCATTAGCTATTATTTCTTTTAAAGCGAATAAGGCCGTTTCCGTTGCATATTTTGATCTAGAATCATGTTGTTTGTCGTCTAAGAATATATAATTTTTATAAATATCAAAGTCCATACTCTCAATGCAACTTTAAGAAAACTGACGACATTATGATAGGCCTATAATTGTTTAAATCAGTCCAATCTCCATAATTACCTTTTATGATCGGAGTTATAACCTCCCTAAACAATTCTACAGGGATGCAATTATGCATAATACATGCATTTATAAACTTAGCTAAAATATTATCTAATTTTATTGTTCCAAATATTAAATGATAAGATAGTATCCATCAGTACCTAGTGTAAGGTTTCATTTTAAATAAATTAATTCTCTAATTTTTCGAAGCATTTAAACATTTCATAAGCCTTCTGTCCAAGAACATTCTTATGTCAAGCTTTAATATTACGATCTGCAAAAATCATCATCAAGAACTTTCTTAGATTTACTTGAGAATTTCTCCGCTATTTCTTTTTCATCTGTTTCTCCATCTATTTTTAATACAAATTTTCATTTGTTTTCTCTAAATTTGATTTCAAAACTTTGTCTTGGTTTTGTATTAAAAACTATAAATAAATTTCATTCTGATTAAATGTTCATTAGTTTTACATTGTTTTAGTGCAAACTTAAAATTAGCTCGTGTTATACACATATTATTATATTCTTCACCATCTGTTTTCTTCAAATTAGATAGATAGATAGATAGATAAATAGATAGATAGATAGATAGATAGATAAATAGATAGATAGATAGATAGATAGATATATAGATAGATAGAAGATAGATAGATAGATAGATAGATAGATAGATAGATAGATAGATAGATAGATAGATAGATAGATAGATAGATAGATAGTTTTAGGTTTTAATTCTTTATTTCCTATACTAAAATAGATAGATAGATAGATAGATAGATAGATAGATAGATAGATAGATAGATAGATAGATAGATAGATAGATAGATAGATAGATATTGTTAAACGCACAGTTCTTTCATATGACTAAAATTATTGTTTGAAAGTACAAAGTGTTTTATTTATATTTCAGTTAACAAATAACTAATTACTTAATTAAGATACTGTAAAAGACTAATGAATAACTTAAAAGGGAGAAAATTAATTATTTATTCATTTGTATTCAAATTGTTTATTTAGTTAAAAGTTTAAAGCTATTTTTAAATGGATTTATCGACTCAAAGGATTATCGTAATTCAATATTTGGTGACAATTATGATAATAATAATAATAATAATAATACATAATAATAATAATAATAACTAATAATAATAATAAATAATGAATATAATAATAATAATAATATAATAGAATAATAATATAAATAATAATAATAATAATAATAATAATATTTGGTGACAATTATGCTGTATAATAATAATAATAATAATAATAATAATAATAATAATAATAATAATAATAATAATAATAATAATAATAATAATAATAAAAATAATAATAATAATAATAATAATAAATTGCATGTATTTTCCTTCCGCAGCTCTAAAAATTACTTTTGTGTGCTGAATTTATTTTCTTCAATGCAATATAACTCTTGATAACAATACACAGCAAAATAAAATGTATAATTAATAATATTTCTCTTTTAGAGCATATATTTTGAATGGTAATGATGCCGTATTCTGTATTGAAGTGTTCATATATTTTGCTTGGTTTGAATTCAAGTTGATATATGATATTTTGATATTCTGATATTTGAGATTCTGATATTTGATATTGATATATGATTTGATATTTTGATATTTGATATTTGATATTAGTCGTGTATTCAATATACGTCGACGTACAGTCAAACTCAGGACAATAGAATTAGTGAACAAGGAGATGACCATCAAACAGGGTACCTCTCTTGTTGAAAAGCTGGGTGTTATTTTAATTTATGGTATAGTATAACCGTGATTTTATGATTATTTCTAGGTTTGATGTGGTTTCTTAAGATGCTGCGTAGACATTTTTTTCCTTATCAAGCTCGACAGAGTACGGAGGTTTAAATTTTTAAGTTATTTTCTATGTTGTTGTCAGGGTTGTGGAATCGTTTCAAATTTTCCGACTCCAACTCCGACTCCGACATCACCCTCTTCAAAATTTCCGACTCCAACCCTAACTCCGACTCCAGCTTTTTGAAAATTACCGACTCCGACTGCACCTTTTGGAAAATTTTAGACTCCACTCCATACTACTGAAAAGTGAAAACATCAGGGATTAACTCAATTAATTTACCATTCCATTTCCATAATAGTTAAAAAAAGGTAATGAAACATTTTTGCTAACTTATCCTAACTAACTAACAGCACATGTCACGTGGCTCACGCAAACCAGTTATTGTGCTTCTAGATTGTATAGTGTATACTGTGAATTCTTTACTATTAAGAAGTTACGAACCATGACAATGCATTTAATTTCATCATCATCAATTTTTAAGATATTTTCCAATAGATAACCACTAACTACAGTGTCACAGTCTAAGTAGTGGGCCGGCATAGTATAGAATTGTATAACAATTGTTCATTTTGTGATACAAGCATAAAATATTTATCATTGTTGGTACATTATATGAACTTAATTTTAAAATATTGGGGCACTTTAAATTCCATTGTAAGGGTTTATATGACTGTTTAAATTTAATGCTATTATTTCTTTGCATTGCGTATAAATAAATATTAATTGCAATCCTTTGATCACTAAACTACCCTCTTTTCTTATTACAGATGAATAAGAATTGCTAAGTGATAATTTCATCTGTATCTTGATGAAGAGAAGTTAATCATGTCTAAGAAGGTTGTACTCATAGACCCTTTAGCAACTTCAACATCGCAACAACAACCGACGACGACAAATTGGGAGTTATGTTTCATTTGCCAAGAGGATACATTGCAACCGTTAACAAATCCAAATTTATCAAAGAGAAAAGACATTGGTTCCAGCTACAAAGTATTGGCTGAAAATCTTATAAAATTTTATGAACTAAGTTCTCTGCCTAAGCAATTGAATTTGAATCGATTAAATAATGATGAGGGTATTGAAATGACTCCTAGTAACAATAAACCTAAGTGGCACCAGTCATGCAAGCTGAAATACAACAACACAATGCTTCAAAGAGCAGAAAAGAGAACCAGAGTAAACCATTAAAATGAGGATCAAGCTATCAAACGTAAGAGGACAAGATCATACTCGGAGAAGATTACCCCGAAATTTGCTTTTTTTTGTGGAGAATCAGCAAATACTAATGAACGTTGCCATCAAGCTTCAACATTTCAGCCAGACAGACGAGTAAGAGCAAGTACATCATTACTTGTGGACACAGAATTTCTGGCTTGAGAATGCCTGAGTAATTGGAGAGTTTGGTTGCTTTGGAAGCTAAATATCACATTAACTGTTTAGTAGGCCTATATAATCGGGCAAGAGCTGTCAGGACAGCACAATAGACTGGAACAGACAAGGAAAATAAGATATCAGGTATTGTTTTCGTAGAATTAGTTATGTACATTGAGGAGACACATGAGCAATCAGAGTGTGCTACAATATTTAAATTATCTTATCTCATCTAGTAAAACTATATGTCATGAGATTGCAAAGTTTTGGAATCAATTTTGATTCTAAAATTCACAGCACTAGACTAAAAAATAAATATTTTGCATTTTCCAGATTACGGCTAGTACAAAGGGTCTAGAGGTTTTATTAGCAACTTTAAATGAGCGGATTTGGTGACTGCCCACCCTTAGAAAAGCCATGCACAAAGGACATCCTAACGAAATGATGCAGTTATTCATTTTTTTTTTTTGCCGCGAGCAGCAACAGATGTTACGTGAGATATTTTTCGCGATTCACATTCTTGGATGGGTATTTCAAAGAAAGTTTTGCCATAGAAACTCTGTGTCCACCCTTTTGCTAGCTCTAATCGATATAATACTGTATATATATATATATGATTATAATATATTATATATATATATATATATATATTATTAGTATATATATATATATATACATATATATATATATATATATATATTCTTGTATGGCGGGTATCTCCACGAAGGGATGCAAGAATACCCATAACGTGTGTTCTGGGCGTTGTCAGAGGAGACTAAATGGACAGAGTGATAGTAGCGCCCTCGAAGCGATGTGAGTACCTTCCATTGGCCATTTTGTTTGTAGGGTACATCCAATGATACTTCCAGTGCCCAATGGTTCGCCTTTATCGCGTTCATATCCACACTCTTCTTACACGGGAGTAAACTCTCCGTATCACAAACAGACGATTAAACACTATTAGCACTATTACAGACATCTTTCCATATATCCCTGTGTGTGTGGGAAAAAGAATTCCCACAGCGTATGTTCTGCGTGTCGTAGAGGGCGATTAAAGGTCCATGGTAGTTGGGTTGGATAACCACTACTACTTATCTCTTGCCAGGAATGTAATGCATGCCTCGGAGAAAGTCGTGATCGCCCTAAGATATTTTCTATCTTTCGGTGAAATTGTATGAATCGTATGGGTACATGGAATGTCAGAGGAATAAATGATTATGAAAAGAAGAGGAAGGTAATGGATGTATTTAGAAAGGGTAAATTTGATTTGCTCGCTGTGACTGAAAGAAAGATGAAAGGAAGCGGTGAAGACATGTGGTGTGGTATGAAATGTGTATGTACTGAAGTTTTAGAGGAATAAGAGGGGGAGAGAAGGAGTTGCTATTCTGATGAGTGACATGTGGCACAGAGCTATTATGATTTTGTTTGTGTGAATACTAGAATTATGATGGTTATTAAAGTTTGAAAATGTTAAGGTATGCGTGGTTGTAGCATATGGTTCATCTGAAGTTGATGCTGAGGAGATTCCGATTTTCTGGGATAATCTGAATGATGTTTTGTATGGGGTGAGTTGGAGCTTCAGATTGATTGTGTTGGGAGACCTAAATGGGTTTGTTTTTTTTTTTTTGGATAGGTGATCGAAAATAGAATGATATAACAGGTGACTTTCGGGTGAAGGGAAAAAATGAAAATGATAGGAAGGTGATTGATTTCTGTGGGGAGTATTCATAAGTATACTAGAGTTGGTGTAAGTAGAGTTGGTATCGATGTGAAATGTATAATTGATTTTATGTTGGTTAAGAAAGAGATGAAGTATGTGTTGGATGTTAAATCAGTGAGGGGTTTGCGAATGGGATTATCGTATCATTATGTTGTTTTATGTAAGATTAATTTAGTGGGGGCTTGTATGCAGGCCCATCTTTGCTCACGGGCTAGCTGGGCCCTAGACCAGGGCCCCTCGATCCATGGGGCCTCTTCGCCCTTGCGACGGCAGCCCAACCAATGACTACTTTTTTCAATTTTTTTCACTTTTTTAAATAGAAGTCTCCTCTTGCTCAAACAGAAAATATTGAACCAAAATATGTCGAAGCGATCATATCCTAGTGGCTCAGGGAAGAGGAAGAAAGCTGCAAGTCAAAAAGATATAATACAAGTTTTTTTTATACAGTTGTCACCACCTCTCACGGGTAAAGCCCTATTCAAGGAGGGTTACCAAAAAATTACCAAAATGATATCATGTTTTGCACCACCCGGTGAGTATTTTATGTTACTTTATGATTTATTTATAAATGAAAATGTTCGTTTTACTGTTTACATGAGTTAGTGAGGGAGTTTGTTTAATCATATTCTTACCTTCTAGAAACTTCTGTGAGCGTCCGTCAAATTAATCTGTCAAAAGAATCACACCTACAACAAATTGAGACAGTTTCAGCTGTTTCAGAACCTACTTGTTCCAAGATCACTTCTTTCAAGTCAGAAGAAGAAAGAAATCAATGAAATCATATAGTAGAGAAAGCGGTTTCGTCCTCGATTGTAAATACAAATCTAGTACTGTCACCGACAACTGTTTTTAATCTGAGCAACAACAGTCTTCAGCCCCAGAAAACTATTCACATGATCCTGGCGCGATTAATTTAATGAAATCTTTTAGGGAAAAAATACGCGAATTTTGGATTAGCAAGGAAGCCTGCATTTTTTCAAAATAAAGATTGTGACTTCTCCGAAGCTTGCAGAACTTACATGAGCAGATGGTATATCAACAACGAGGAATTTCAATAAATCACTATTTCAGCGTAAGTTAAAGAACAATGAAAGTGTTGAAAGAAAAGAAAGTGAATTACAGTATGTTCACTAATCTGTTATTTCGTTTTCATAATACTCCTATTTCTTGACGGCTTTTAACGTAATATAAGATTATAGTGGATGCAATGACTGAAAACATATTAATCACATCATTTTAGAGCACGAAAATAGCTCAGTACATAGACAATCGATGATGACTATCTCATACGACGTAAAACTGTTGGTAGAGTAGACACAGACTTTCTGTATCAATATAAAAGAGAAGTAGATTATTGGTAAAACGTACTTAAAAGAATTGTCACAGTTGCAAAATTTTTGGCATCCTGAGGACTTGCATTTCGCAATGACAACGAAACCCTTGGGTCCCCACACAACGAAAAAAATTAGAAATCCTGGGATAAGACACATTTCTTATTTATCAGAAAATTTATGCAATGAGATTAGTGACGAAATAGAAAACAAGTTCTATTAAAAATTATAAGTGAAGTTAAATCAGCAAAATATTTTTCTATTAGCTTTGCTGGTACGCCCGACCTATCACATATTGACCAGTTGACTTTATTATTCGGTACGTAAAAAACCGTGTTCCCGTTTAAAGGTTTTTGAAATTCATACCTTTTACAGAGCACAAGTCTGAACATTTATCGGAAACAGACCTCATTTTTAATTATGATATTCCTATTATGGAATGTAGAGGACAAAGTTACGACAACACATCAAATATATCGGAAAAATACTCTGTTTTTCAAGAGAGAATCAAGGAGGAATGTGAATATGCTACCTTTATACCATGTTTTGTACATTCTCTTAACTTGGTAGGTCTTCATGCTGCTGAGGCAACAAGCTTTTTTTTTTTTTCAAGGTTCAGAAATTGTGCAATTTCTTTTCGAGTTCTACCCATCGGTGGAATAAATTAACAGAACATTTAGATTCTAAGAAAATTCTTAAAAGTTTTTCTGAAACCAAATGTTCTACACTATCTGATGCTGTAAATGCGTTACATCGCGGTCATAAGGAAATTCTAGAAGCCTTGACGTCTGCTGTCCAAGATATTGTACAACCAAGAGAACCTACAAACGAACCCGTTAGGCTCTCCAGAAAAATGGAAAAACTGGAATTTATAATTTTATCAGAAATGTGGCATACAGTATTGTAAAGGATAGACTAGACTAATAAGAACCTTCAGAAAGAAACCATAACAATGGACGTTGCAATAAATTTGTTAACTTCGCTTGGTTATTATACTGATACTGCCAGAGATAATTTTAATGAATACGAATCCAGAAGCTGACTACAAGGACCTTTCTCAAAGAATAAGAGCTGGAAGTTCACGTATGACAAACTTTGATGGTTCGGCGCCATCTATATACAAGTAACTGGCAAAGAAAAATTCAAAGTTCAAACCCATTTTTCCTATAATTGACACCCTGTCCATGCATCTAAATCAAAGACTAGATTCATGCAGGGAAATTAGTTAGCTGTTGGTTTCTTATCTTGTTTGAAAACTTTGAAGTCCGAAGAGTTGAAACACAGCTATATGGAATTTGCTAAAGTCTATCACAATGACATTAGCGTCAAAGAGTTAGAGATGGAATGTATGCATCTAACAGAATATTTGAGAGCTGTGCAGAATAGTGAAAGTAAAGAGATTATAGGTATTTCAGAGCTATATCATTTAAAAAAAAAAGATAATATCGAAAAAACGTTTCCAAATGTAAAAATAGCAGTTAGAATATATTTATGCATAATGGTAACTAACTGCAGTGGGAAACGCTCCTTCACAAAATTGCAAAGAATCAAAAGTGAACTGCGAAGTACAATGCTTCAAGAAAGATTGAACTTTGTCGCTAATGTCCATTGAAAGCGATGTGCTTAAAGAGATAGACTTTGAAGAAGTCATTCATGATTATGCTATCGAAGATTCAGAAGAGTACCTCTTGTAGCGGTATAAATTTTTAAGTATGAAACTGAACAAATTTGTAGGCATAGTTGTAACACGGTGTATATGATATGTATAAAATTTTGTTTCATATATTTGTTCTTGTAGTAAAGTTCCCATAATGCTCTTGCAAAGATTGATTCCCTTCCCTATAAATAACATGTATGTCGCGGTAGCCCATTCAAACATTTTTATATATTATATATATATATATATATATATTATATATATATATATATTATATATATATATATATATATATATATATTATATATATATATATTATATATATATATATATATATATATATATATATATATATATATTTAATAAAGAAATATATGAAGTATTATAGGAAGCGCCAATGTAAATTTATTTTACGAGCATACCTTTTAAAGTAAATAAAGCATTGGTGATTGCTATAACTGCTCCATTATTATTATTATTATTATTTTATTATTATTATTATTATTATTATTATTATTATTATTATTATTATTTATTATTATTATTATTATTATTATTATTATTTATTATTATTATTATTTATTATTATTATTATTATTTATTATTATTATTATTATTAATATTATATAATATATATATATTATATAGTTATTATTATTATATAGTATATATATATATAGATTATAATAATGTATATATATATATTATATATATATATATAATTATATATATATATTTAAATATATATAGAATATTCATTATATATATTTATATCTAAAATATATATTTATTTATGTAAAGGTTTATATATATATTAGTTATAATGTTATATTAAATGTAAAAGTGTATCAGGAAAGTCGTATATATATATATATATATATATATATATATATATAACATATAGAGATATAAAATAATTTTATTTCTTAATTTAAAATAAATGAAATATTTGTTAAGACAATGTGAAGCTCTGAAACTTAGATAATAGTTTGCCTTTTTATTCTGACGGGACGAAAGATTGTAATTTCTTATGTAAATATGAAAAGTCTTAAAGAATACCAACCCGCCTCCCCTTCAGATGTTGACTATATACATTTCTTACTGTTTTAATTATTTAATGTATACATTATTCAATCTACTGTTACTACTTTGCTCTAATTGGCTAACTATTGTAATCTATATTACTCATTCTGGTATAAATACTGAGGACGAGCAGTTTTTGCAACTTTTTCCGCTCTTATTGCATTTGGTCAAAGATGTGTTAAGTTGGTAGTTACATGTCTCGTATATTGCTCGATCAATTTGTTTATGTATTAGTGATTTTATTTTCGTCTGCAGGAGTGCATTCTTTTGGTGATTTATTGGGAAATTAAATCTTTTATTTATTTTAAAATTAATATTGTGGTGTAAATTTACGAGGTTGTGATATTGCTATTATATTTCATTGGTTAATGTAATCAGGTTTGTTATTTATCAATAAAATTGCGATTAAATAATGTTTCTTGTGTCCACAAATTTTCAATGTGCGTAGTCTACGTATATACATTTGTAAAGGATTTGTTGCAGCCGATATTATTGCCATTTGTCGCCTGCAGGTAGGCTTTTATTTAATATAAATAGTTTTTCACAAATTTCTAAGTCATTATTGTTTATATTGAATATAAAGCGTTTGTAAGTTCATTATTTATTTAACGACAGTTTGGTCAATGTTTCATTGTTTGTTAATTGCCTTCAATAAAAGTTTTTTTAATTACTATTAAGAAACTTTCACATTGAAGTACAGTTGTAAAGTCGTCAGCTGATGTTCACACTTAAAAACAGACGCCTTCAGTAAATTTTGATTTATTTAATTTTTCGGTTTAAATACAAAGATTGCTTTTAATATCTTTCAGTCTATATATTTTTATTAATATATTTTAATTTATTTATATACATTTTTGCGCATAAATGTTTATATGTATATATATAATATATATATGATATTATTATAATATATATATATATATGTTATATATATAATATATATATATATACTATATATATTATATGTATTATATATATATATATATATATATATATATCTATATATGTTCGAGTATGTATATAAATTTAATGTTAATGTTTTTGTAAATTAATATATGGTTGTATATATATATATATTCATGCGCATGTAAATGTATATCTATCATATACATATATATATATATATATATATATATATATATTATATATATATATATATATATATATATATATATATATATAATATATATATATATAATATACTTTGATATTAATTATATATATATATGCATATAGTATATATATATATAGTATATATTATATATATATATATATATATATATGTTCACTAATATATATCGCAATAGCATTTTAAAGTATATGATAATATCAGGTACTGCAGTTCTACACATGCAATGCGTATATAAGTAGATATCTCCGTATATTTATTTATATATTCACGGATGTGTAAAACTTTTCTCATTGTGTAAAAAGGCAGTACACATTTCATTTTTTTTTTTATTAAAGTATTTTTAAAATTATCCCAGTGGTTTTCCTTCTTGTTTCCGAGAGTAATTTGTTTACTTATTTATTGAATATTCAGTTAATTATTATAATAGGTCTTCAAGACGTTTATTTTATGATCAAAGCATTGATCGTCACCGTAAGTAAATTCACTGATAACGAGTATTGATGACTGGTTGGTTTGCATATAAAAAAAAGAACCCGTTCGTACCGTTATACTACTAGGAAGATTTCCAGGGAGTCACGTTGGTAAGTCTTGAGTTTTATGATTGCATTGCAATACTGTACAGGCCGATATCTTATCCAACAGGAGGTCGGAACACTAATATAATATAGGTCGAGAATTTTAATAAGTGTGTTTGGATGGTTGCTCTTGTCACGGGGGCCTGGCAAGGAAATTTATTTATTTGCTGGAGG
The DNA here is from genome assembly GCA_015478945.1 of Trachelipus rathkii. NCBI lineage: Eukaryota > Metazoa > Arthropoda > Malacostraca > Isopoda > Trachelipodidae > Trachelipus > Trachelipus rathkii. The sequence continues at coordinate 6,845 of JABUQX010058224.1, read as the reverse complement.
TAATTTTGAACATTACAATTATATTTCTATCTGAACCACCTATTACATTTAATTTGGGCTGTATTGTTTTCCTGTCCTGAGATTTATTTTGTAACATCCAGTCTGTTTCTTGTCAATGAATTGCCTACTGTGTTGTGAATTCTTTTTGATATTTTTGCTGAGATATTGAAGCATCAGAGTTTCTTTGTTTTATTGCTTTTTGCTAAAAGCCTGTGCTAAAGTTATTGTTTAAGTATTGTCATCAATATTAACATTCTGGGATATATGTTTAATATTGCCATGTTACTTCGTATACGTTCATTGTACTATTCATTTTGTCGAAGTTTGCATATATTTGATTTTATGCGTATTGTTAAATAGTACTTTACTAGTAGAACAATACTTATAGTCCGGAAACAAGTGAACGCTGGTAAAAGTGTTATATTTAATGTTTTTTATATATTTATATATATATATATATATATATATATATATTATATATATATATATTAATATATATAATATATATTATATTAATATATATATATATATATTATATATATAGATATATAATATATATTGATAATTATATTATAATAAATATATATATATATATATAATATATTATTATATATATAATATATATATATATATATATATATATATATATAATATATTATATATATATATATATATTATATATATATAGTATATATGATTATATATTATATATATATTATTGATATTGTTTAGGTAGGAGTAAAATTTACAAAGTTGCGTGAAGTGAAAATAGCGATTTTCCGTAATCCTGACTTTTACTTGCTTTGGGTCTTGGATCGAAAATACTTAGTTTCCCCACAAGTTTTGGTAATTTTACTAAGAATTATTAAAGCCCACTGTATATATTATATATATTTATATATATATATATATATATTATATATATATATATATATATATATATTATATAATATATATATATATATATATCACATTGTATTTTTATTGGAAATAGTTTTGTAATGCAAGGCAAAAAATCAGCGAGTTTCCTCCGATTTTTTGTTAGAAAAAGTGATGCGGAGATGAACGAACTCCGCGACTTAGAATTATAGTTCTTATTCGCCAGGGCTTCATTCTTCAGAAAGAACATTGTAATAATGGTTTCTAACACTGAGTTGTGAAATGTGAAACAAGCCATCGATTTCACCTGGTAATCGAGGCTGCAAATGCACAAGGATGCGACTTCGCTAAGGAAGCAGAGGATTGAAAACAGAGATAGTGCTGCTTTGGACGGAGAAAAAGTTAGCGTCTTTGAAGCTGAATGGGAGAAGTAAGCTTGAAGATGAAGCTGGAGTAGAGAAAGCCAAACTCGAAGGCAGACAGAACGAAGAGAAAAGCTAAGTTGGAGGCAGAAAAAGATGCAAGAGAAGCAAAGGAGAGAATGTTTTACAGATGAAGTTAGACGCTGATGACAGACAAGTCAGAATGACGCAGCAATAGCTTTCAAAGCTCTCAAAGTAGTAACACGCACTTCCTACCAAAAGTACGACCGGAAATTAAGCTCCATTCTTCGAATGAAAGGTGAAGAATGAAAGAGTACTTATTAATGTTTTGAGAAACAAGGGCGGAGAGCTAATGCATCGCCTAAAGGGAAACTCGTTGATTTAGGTTTATCATTGCTAAGATAAGTGGTAATAGTTTTTCAAACATTGACTGTTGAAGAGTGGAAGAAATTATGATAACTTGAAGAGAGCCCTGCTGATAAGGTACGATCTCACGGAAAGTGGATATGGTGCCAGATATAAGAGTATGAATCCTACTGAGGATGATAACCCCAGGGTGTACCTTCAAAAGATTATTGAGGCACTAAGAAAATGGATTGCCGCGGCTAACGTAAAAATGACTCCTGATGATTTGATAGAATTTTTCTCTGTTGACAAGTATCTTAATACAGTCCCTAAAGAACTTGCCACGTATTTGAGGGAGACAAAAAAGAAAGTACCAGAAGAAATCATTGTCAGTTCAGAAGGTTACATGGAAGCTCATCATTTAAAATTTGTATCTAGTCACGCACGGAATCATAATCACACAGATAAAAGTAGTCACAATAATAACACTAATTTTAGATCGAGAGGCAGTGGTTATTTCAAGAATGATAATCATAGAAGTAATGACCAACGCGCATCACGACCAAATAGCAATGGAGATAAGAGCAGTAGCGGAAATAGCGACAGACAAAACCATCGTCGCAGTAGCAGTGAGCCCAGGGCCGTAGTCACTTGCTACAGGTGTTCGAGGAGAGGGCATCTCGCAGGGATTGGCAGAGCCCTCGTATTTAACAGTAGTGGTAGAGGACAGAACAATTTCAGTAAACAAAAGGAGGAAGGGAAAAACACGGCAGCATCCGGAGTTTTCGAGAGTGGCGGCAATAAAGTCCTGAATGGATCAGGTGAAGAGCAGAATCTCCTTACTGAAACGATGAAGGTGGAAAATGACAAAATTTCACGCCATCTACCTTAACTTATGGGACGGTGAGATGGATATCTTGAGTTAAGATACTCCTGATTACTGGTCTGTAGTTTCGTGTCGTAAGCAAAAGAGAAGTACGTACGGCTAAGGAATGTTATGCTTGGTGACAATCCCGCCGGGTGCGGTCCGCGGATCGGAAGGTGAAAGAGGCTTCGCTCGCGGTAGTTGATGTGGATACCCCTTACTACGTGGGTAGGGACGCGACCGCAAGCAGTGCTGCGAAGTCGTTTACTGATTGGAATTGTCGAAGGTGCATACCCCGTATCAGCCGAACTCGCGTGGGAGACGATCTGTGTGTCGAGGTCCTCATTTTGAGAAGGACGGGCAAATTCGAAAAGGATTGCTATTCCCCATCGCCGAGCATGCTGAGGAAGATTCACAGGAAGAATCTACTGAAACTGATCATACTTATGGAATGGCGAGTCTGGAGAAAGATGAGATTTTTAGAGAGGAACCGTCAGTACCACAATCTTTGGACATCATCAGAAAAGATGTCGGACCAACCACTGAGTTGCCATTGTGTATGGTAACGGAGTCCCAAAGTTCATCCAAGGATGAAGAAGTTATAGAGGAAGAAAGTGATTATAGTTCTACAGAACCACTAGTGAAAATGTTAGGAGGAGGTACAGAAGTACCGGATGTCCGGGGGGCATCAATTGTAAATAGTGTACTTAGGTTTAAGGAACCAGATAGTACGATGGAGGATGATGATTTACAGAGAGGTGGCATAGCACCTCAAACACAAAGTTCCATGGGAGAGAAGACAGTTACCGTGAATGTAGAGGAAGTAGTTCACTATGAAGAAGTTATGGAACTCATAAGTGATCGTGAAACTTTCAGAGAGAAACGGAAAGATGGTGTTATCATACCCATCATAGAAGAGCCTTTTCAGCGAGTGATTACCGGCTCAATAAGAACGATCACACCACCATCATCTGAAGAACAGCATGTCTTGACGGTAGATGACGCCGCCACGCGTTATCCAGAGGTAGTACCTCTCAGGAGCATAACCGTTCAGAAGGTTATAGAAGAATGTGGTGAAATTGGTAATGAAAAGAAAGTAAAGATGTCTCAAAGTGAGGAGGATAAAGATGAGTGTACAAAGAAAACTTGTAATGGTATGCCAAAACGCAGAGAGAAGTTAACGAGGTACCCTCAACAATATTGTTGGGCCAGCAAGAATCCATTGCGTTTATGGACTAAAGACGGGAATACAGGAAGGACGCAGTTCATAGAACTGGTAAAGAGAACGAGAGAATCATTGTGCCGGAAGATTTTAGTAAAAGGGAGAATGATGAAGCGCAGAGATTACTATGAAGAAATGGTAAGGGCGCTTAATGAAGCTAAGTGGCACAATGCGAGGTTTGATAAAAAGTATATGAGAGAAGACATCGGCATCTTGGAAAATGTTCAGATAAAGGAGGAAGATGCATGCGGAGAGAATGAAAGAACATACCTCGGAATGGTTGAAGAGGGTATGATAGAAAGAAAGGAACGGTGCAAAACCGGTTATGTAAACAAGAGGCATAATGTTAAGAGAATGTATGCCATGGTTAGTTCCGCAGAAAAGCTATCATCCATCAAGAGGATGATAAGAACTAACAAGAAGAAAGAAAAGTGTCAGAAGAGACACGAAGAGATGAAGAAATGTATAAGATTATGGCCGGTGTTGGTAAGAAAAGGAGGTGACGAAGGAGATAAAGAATGGAGGCCGAGGGGAAAAGGTGCCGAAGGAACACCGATGGATGCATGTAAGAATGAGATGCCTGCGGTTAGAATTATGGTGGGAATAATGGACGTGAGAAATGAAGCAGATTATTTTGTTGAAAATAGGTCC
>JABUQX010058223.1:12500-20311 GCA_015478945.1 Trachelipus rathkii | reverse complement strand
GGCTTTTACCCTCCGAGGAGGGGTAAGGCCTCAGCCTTCGGGCTGAGGCAAAACCCGCTTACACCCTTCGGGGTGATCCCCCGTCGCAGGATTCACACCCTTTCAAGGGGCGCATCCCCTGGTTTTCTCTCGGAAGGTAATGTGTTGCTTTAGATACTCTTGTTAATGAAACCTGTTATCGTAGTTAGATACGTTATGTTAAATATTACTATGACAATGTTGGAAATAACACTGATTTGTTAGAGAAATGATGAGTGTTTTGTAAGATATTACTGTGGTAACTGACGATGAAATTGTTTTTTATGATAAAAATGCACGCACTAAGTCTTAAAGTGAATGTCTAATTCTTTATAGATATGACCACATGATATAAGCGATTTATTTGCACCAGACTGACTTTCAGGCTAAGCTATCTTAAAGCATTGTTACCTTAAGGAAAGAAAATAATTGTCGCATGTTCCTAAAGCATCACGAATAAACGAGACTGACACTTTCTGATGTAAAGATCAGTAGGGATAAAATAATATTCAGTCAAGTTTCAAACGACTATTTTGATCATCTTTGGATACGATGGCTCACACTCTTAATTGATTCAGGTGATAATATTGGCATATAATCAAGTGGTAATTGCGGACGTATAACTGTGCATGACTATGCTTATCTATTGTTGCTTCGAAAGAACATAAGTGGAGAACACATTACTGAGTACTGTCTTTAATGAACTGTATTAGCATACTTTACTTTGATAAGTAGAAGGAATTTCAGGCTGTTGCTGATTCTTCTAATACGCGAGTATGTTAGGTTAATCGCACCTTTCCTGAACCACTAATTATAACAGTTATTACTGTTAGTACGAGCTATACTAAAATCAATATTAGCTTTATTGATGCTGAGATAACATTTTTATTCTATATGGTTAACCTTTAAAATTTCTAAACATTGGTTAATTATCATACAGACCAGAAAGTTATGCTAAACGTACAAAGTTTTTCCACTTAATAAAGTTAACATAGCATTACCTGAACTAAGAAATTAATGCACAAAGAATTAAACTAGCACATATTAAGCAGTTTATTCGTAGGTCAAGTATAACTGATTAACAAATTGAAACACTTAATGTTCTCTATATAATGATTTTAATCGTATCTAAGTTCACAGCAAAAACTGAATACATCTCGGATATATGACATAGACCTGATACTTTTCTCAAACTTAGTTTTTCTATAGCAAGAAACTCTTCAACATCTGGTCGAACAGGGGATTGGGATTACGTACGCGAGACCTGCATAGAGCGATAAGTAGAGACATTTGTTTTAATTTCTGATTAAAATCTTTCACGATATATCATCTAGGGTTAATTATATAAATCACAGTAACACCGCATGATTGACGAATAGTAATGCTGTGACTAAACTATAAAATTCGAAGTATTCCTACATTTTAAGAAAGTATGACATGTCGTGGAACATGAAATAAAATAGTATAGTTTATTGTTTCATAAGACATTAACGTATTTATCTAGATTTGGTATAATAATAGCACTCGATATGTTAATAGCTGTTAACATTTATGCAACTTATTAAGGTCTTGGAGGCAATTATGAAACTCAATATGTATAGAACAGGTATTCATAATCAGGAGTTGATAGAACTAATTATCTGTTAGCTAAAATAATCTTACTACGAATTTTGTTTCATAGAATGCAATAAAAATATCTAAATATCATTAGTTAAGCGTAAGTTTAATATATTTCATTTGCTATCGTTAACATGATAGCATCTTAAGTAAATATGTGTATGTTACATGAACTCGATCTAATCACTCATACTTTGTGTAAATCCTGTATTACTGATGTTATCATATAAAAATTCGCTATCGCCTTAATATGTAACTACGCAAGATTAAATGTGTTTAAAATAAAGTGTGAAAATTAGTTCAGTCTCTAGTTCACATTATGAAGTATAGGTCACTTTAATGACCTGTTAGCATAAATATTGACAAGAAGTTATACTGTAGTATGAAAATATTAAGTGGTTTGATATCTCGACAACGAAGGGGTGTATAGGTTTGTCCGTTGTACTCAATATTCTTAGTTCAGGGTAACGACAAAACCTAACACAACTTATACTAGTTACGTATCAAATGACAATTTACTGTATGTGAGAACTTTGATTTTACACGGAAATTATCAGCAACTTGTATCTCGAATCCATGCGCGTTAATGATGATTTTAAACTAAACGGTTTATCATGTACAAAAATTTTAGTTAGATTAATTTTTTACTGTGTTCAACTCTCTATATAATTTTCGTTTCAAATACATAAGTTTCAGAACGTTATGTTTTACGGTGTAATTAAAAAGTAATGACATAGGTTACACGTTGTACTTGTAATATAAACTGACAAAGTTAACATATAGCCAAGCTTCCTAGTTTAGGTCTTTCTCCACAAGATTGTGTTAATGCATTTAAATCAGTTTATTCGTGCCTTAAGTCTGTGTAGATCTCACCGTCGTTTGTAACCTCATATTATTAATTAGTATCTCGGTAATTGCTACTGGAGTTTCGACGTTATCAGTAATTAAGAGGTAAAAAGTACATTTTATGTATGGGTTGCATTATATATTCTCTGCTTGGTTAGTATTTTAAAAGAAGCATTCACTTTTGTATCATGTTATTGTTTGTTTCGCGTTGTCTTTTTGGTTTCTCGTAGAAAACACTAGTACGAATTATACAAACTTTTTGAACTGATATGCTATTCAATAATGAATATCGTAACTGGTACGTATTCTTTTATATGTTGTTAACTTTAATAACCTTCCCTGAATTTGGTTGATAGCATAAAGTAGATATGCGCACAATATACTCATCTTAACAATTTACTTAGGGATGTTTATTTTATAATTTATGACACTATTTTCTTCAGTAGGATAGTTTTTCTCAGTGTTGATAACGAATGACATTCCCCATTCTACGCTTGTTGTTGATATTTTCACGAGGAGTTTCGTTATTCCCAACGAAGTGTCATTTATATTAAATCGTAAACCGAATGGCGAATGCTACATGCTAGTATTCCTGCCAGAGGTCAAATATAATAAGTATTGCATCACCTTATGCAAATGGTTAAAGCATAAAATCATTTTTCATGTTTAGAGTTGGAATTTTCTGAAAGGGCGGAGTCTAAAAAAAGATAAGCCTAAAAACTTTACTTTACTCGTCTTTACTCGTTAAGGTATTATGAGGGTTAGGTGTGGTTATGACACATTTTTGATAATGTTACTGTGTCAATGTAAGATTTAACGTTAATATGTTAGAGATAAGTGTTTGAAAAAAGTATAAATAGGTTACGTTTTGTATGTAAGTTAGTTACTTTAACGCTGTTAAGTCTGGAACTTTGTTAATGTTTAACAGTTTATTTGTGTGTAAGTTTGTGTTGGGTTGTCGTTGTACATTATTTTCTAGTTCATATGATGTATGTTAGCTTTATTAATGTGAAAAATTGTTATGTTATAGAGTATATTGGTTGATCAGTATGATAATCGGACAAGGTTATGATACATTTTTTGCTAAATATTAGTGTGTTAGTGTAAATTAACATCGTTATGTTAGAGATATGCTTGAAAAAAGTAAGATTAGGTTACGTTTTGCATACCATGTTAGTTACTTTACTGGTGTTAAGTGTGGAACTTTGTTAATGTTAACAGTTTATTCGTGTGCAAGTTGTGATAGGTTTGTCTTTGTACATTATTTTCTTAGTTCATGTTACGCTATTTACGTTATTGATGTGGAAACTTTGTAGCGTTAGCATACTTTCGCAGCTCTGTATGATAATTAACCAATGTTGTGAGAAATTTTAGTTAAATGTTACTGTGTTAGTGTAAGATTAACGTTAATATGTTAGAGTTATGCTTGAAAAAGTAAGAATAAGTGTTACGTTTTGCATACATGTTAGTTGCTTTCTGGTGTTAAGGTATGGAACTTTGTTAATGTAAAGTTTATTCCTGCTTAAGATGTGCTAGGTTTGTCTTTGTGCATTATTTTCTTAGTTCAGTTGATGCTATGTTAGCTTTATTAATGTGGAAACTTTGTTACGTTAGCATACTTTCGCTGGTCTGTATGATAATTAACCAATGTTGTGAGAAATTTTAGTTAAATGTTACTGTGTTAGTGTAAGATTAACGTTAATATGTTAGAGTTATGCTTGAAAAAGTAAGATTAGGTAACGTTTTGCATACATGTTAGTTACTTTTACAGGTGTTAAGTGTGGAACTTTGTTAATGTTGAAAGTTTATTTTATTCCCTCTTAAGATGTGTTATGTTTGTCTTTGGGCAATATTTTTCTTAGTTAGTTGATGCTATGTTGCTTAAATTAATGTGGAAATTTATTTATGTTTAGCATACTTTTGCTGGTCTGTATGATATTATACAAAATTGTAATAAATTTTTTGCTAAATGTTACTATTTAGTGTAAAGATTAACGTTAATATGTTGAGTTATGCTTGAAAAAAGTAAGATTAGGTTACGTTTGGCATACCTGTTAGTTGCTTTATTGGTGTTAAGTGTGGAACTTTTGTTAATGTTAAAAGTTTATTTCTGCTTAAGATGTGTTATGTTTGTCTTTGGGCATTATTTCCTTAGTTCCGTTGATGCTATGTTAGCTTTATTTAATGTGAAAACTTTGTTATGTTAGCATACTTTGCTGGTCTGTATGATAATTCTAACCAATGTTGTTGATAAATTTTTGCTAAAATGTACATTTGTTAGTGTAAGAATTAAAGTTAATATGTTAGCGGTACGAAAGCAAACAAACTCATAGGTTTGCGTATGTTTTCCGAAAACGAACCCAACAAGAATCATAGGATTGCGTAATATTTCGAAAAGTGGGGGGAGTTTGAACATTTCTCCGACTTGTAATTTGATAACTCTAGTGAAACAGGAACCAAAATCAGCTTCGTACATGTTTCGTTCGTATGCTTGTTAGTTTACTTTAGTGTGTTAAGTTGAACTTTGTTAATTGTAGTCATTTATTTCGATCATAGGTATGTTAGGTTGTCATTGTGCGTTATAATCCTAGTTCAGGATATGATATTGTAGCTTTATTGATGTGAAAAACTTTGGTACGTCCATATATTTGTTGGCGAGTATGTGTAAAATTTTTTGTTAATGGTTACTATGTTCATGTCAAATAATAGTGATAGTTAGAGATCTGTTTGAAAACATGTGTGTGAATATGGTACGGTCTGTAAGCAACGCCAGTTACTTTCCTGTTGCCAAGTATGGTATTTTGTTAGGTCTGATGTTATACATTATATTCTTGCATCAGGTTATGTTATGTTAGCTTTATTGATGTGAAAACTTTGTTATTTACTGTTTTTACTGTTTTAGTTTATGTAAAAATGTAAATTTTTTTACGTATACATAAAAAGAACAAATTTTTTAGTTAAAACAAAAAGTTTTAAAGAAATAAAGTTTAAAAATTAAAAGTTAAAAAAAAAAAAACTAAACAAACTAAAAAGTTTTAAAGAAATAAATTAAAATAGCTAAAAGTTTTTTAAACAAAAAGTTTTAAGAAATAAAGTTAAAATAATAAAAGTTTTTAAACAAAAAGAAAAAAGATGTGAAAGGCTACGTTTCTATATGTTTTTGCTAGTTACTTTACTGTGTTAAGTTTGAACTTGTTAAATGTTAGTTTTGTTTATTCGTTTTAAGGTATGTTAGGGTTGATGTTATACATTAAATATTCTTACATCAGGTTATGTTATTTAGCTTTATTAATGTGAAAACTTGTCTATGTCAGCATATATTCGAGGGTTAGTAATAAAACATATTTTTTATGCTATGTTTATCCAAATGATACTCGAATATGACGGAGTCAGCAGTCAATAGATCAATACACCATAGATCAGGGTTGGGAACGGGTAGGGGGAGGTAGGGTGGTTTGATTTACTGCATTCAGTGATTTACCGTTTTAGGGTATGTAAAAACACAATTTTTTTTACGTTATAATAAAAAGAAATAAAAATTTTTACCCCTAAAAACCAAACAACTTATTAAACGAAACACAAGTTAACATATCTAAAAGTTTTTTCTTCAAAAAAAAAAACAAAAACTAAACATCCGTTTTAAAGAAATCAACTTCCTACACAACTAGCTAAAAGTTTTTTGAACACACCAACACGTTTTACAAAGAAAAAAGTTACAAAAATCAAATAAAAGTTTTTACAAACCCACAGCAAACAGACGTGAACACGGCAACGCATTCTAACTAATGCTTTGCTCGTCTACCTCACTCGTCTGTGTCAACGCTATTGAACTTTGTTACATCGTTAGTGTTCATTCGTGTCCTTACACGGGTATGTTGGCCTCTCCTCTTCTCGCACTGTACACCTGCTCTATACCCTTCTCTGGTTCCAGACTATGAATACTGTTTCAGCCTCTTCGTTAAGCCAACCAAACTTTGCTCCTACGTTGCGCATCTACCTCTCCGTCTGACTCAGTACTGAATAATCTACGGTACGCGTGAATCGCAAAAAACTATTAACCGCTCTTCCAAATACCCGCACCACGATACCGTCACACTCCAGATATGTCTAGAATATAAATCGCTTGAAAGACGTCTGAAACGAGGTTCCGATATCAGAAGCGCTCATGTTAGTTCTTAATTTAAACTGATGTTTAAAGACTATGGCAACCGTTTGCTAATTTTAAGTCGACTTTAATTCAGCGTATACGGGTAAATGTTCCGCAATTTGATAGTTACTAACATTATATTGTATACAATCAGGTTATGATATGTTTAGCTTTAATGATCGTGAAACTACTTCCGCTGCGCTTAGCGTATTTTCGCATTGGTCAGTCATGATAATCTACACACAGCATTAGTGGATAAATTTTATGTAACATGTTACTATGTTCGTGCAAAACCATGATCAATGATATTTAAGAGATTGTATTGGATAAGTGGCATAAGCTTACGTATTGTTAATGCAAATCGGCTTACCGTTATGTACAGTTAGTCTTAAGTATTCGAACCTTTGTTAATGCTTGACTGCTTATTGTGTATAAGATGTGTTTAGATTGTGAGTGTGCATTATTCGTAGTTCAATGATCTATGTTTGCTTTATTAATATGAAAACTTTTTACGTTAGCATATATTCATTGATCAGTAAGATACTTACACAAGGTGTGATAATTTTTTGTTAAAATGTTACTATGTTAATGTAAATACATCAGCTGATATTTTAGAAAAAGTGTAAGTAGGTTGTGTGTTAGTCTGCATCATGTTAGTTCTTTACTGTGTACAGTATGAAGCTTCGGTTACATGTTAACTGTTTATTCATGTTAAGATGTGTTAGGTTGTGATGTACGTTATATTCGTAGTTAAGGTGATGCTGAGTTTTGCTTTTACTTGAAAACTTTGTTACCTTAGCATATATTCAATGATCAGTATGATATTAGACAAGGTTATGATAAATTTTGTTAAATATTAACATGGGTAAAAAAAAATCAGTGATATGTTAGAAAAAGTGTAAGTGGTCCGTTCTGCAATCAATGTTAGTTACTTTATCGTTGTAAGTAAGGATCTTTGTTACGTTAGCTATATCATTGGATCCGTATGATATTAGACAAGGTTATGATAAAATTTTTGTTAAATATTACTATGCTAATGTAAAATATCCAGGATTTGGTAGGGGGGGATGGGTGGGTGGTTTGATTTATTGAATTACTGATTTTAGGGGATGTAAAAACACAAATTTCTAAGTTTATAAAATATGAAAAGCGTAAAATTTAGTAAAACCAAACTGTTTTAAAG
>JABUQX010058223.1:5000-7500 GCA_015478945.1 Trachelipus rathkii | reverse complement strand
TTGGATGTTAAGATCAGTTGAGGGGTTTAGAAATGGGATTATCGGATTATTATGTTGTTCTCATGTTTTTAAAATTAAGTTAGTGGGGACTTGGATGGAGAGGAAGGTGATACGGAAGGAGCGGGTAAAAATAAAGAGTGAGAAGTTTAGTGAACAGGTAATAAGGATAAGTGTAAGGACGCTGCCAAGAAATCAGTTGAATGTGAACAAAGTGAAACTGAATAAATCTGGAAGCAAGTGAAGGAAGCAGTTGTTAGCAAAGTATTGGGTGTGCTTTAAAGTAGGAAGTAAGAAGCTAACAGTGGTGGTGGAATGAAGAAGAGGTGATGCAAGCGGTTTAAAAGTAAAAAAAAGCGTGGTTGAATGCACTAAAAGCCAATGTGAAGTTTCAAGAGAAAGATGCTTGGAATTATATTAAGGAGGAAAAAAGAAATGCTAAAAGATGCATACGTTAAGGAGAAAAACAAGAGGTAAATAAACAGTTTTGAAGAGGTAGGATGAATGGGGACATTACAAGGGAATAGGAAGCTTCTTCTGGAAGAAGCGCGAAAGGTTAAAAAATTAGAATAAGGGGAACCTGCTTCAGATAATGAATAGGGAATGGTGTTTTTTAAATGATGAAATGCGATGTGAGAGCGGAGTGTGAGAAGAACCACTTCGAAAATCTGAATAAATTGGCAGTATGAAGATGGTGATAGTGACTGTGTTGTGTGTGTTGATGGTGCAAGGAAGGAGATTACGGTATTTTGGCGGATGTGAGGGTTATTTGCATAAGAAGAGGAATGGGATTAGAGTGAGGATAGTTTGAAGAATGGTAAATCGTGCAGGTATAGATGAAAATTACTGGTGAAATGATAGAACGAGGCAATTTTTGATTGATTGGATCTTGAGTTGTGTAATAAGAGCGTTTATGGAGGTATAGTCCGAGGATTTGAAAGGAGAGCAGTATAGTTATCCTTATATAAGGGTAGGGGAGATAAAAGGGAACTGTAGAATTATAGGGGAATTTAGGTTATTGAGTGTTATAGGGAAAGATATATGCTGTTATTTTGGTCGAAAGATTGCGCCGAGTGACTGAAGGACTGATTGGTGAAAGACAAGGTGCGTTTAGAGAGTGGTAGAGGATGTGTGATCAAATCTTTACATTGAAGCAAATGATAGAGAAAAAATAGGGGAGAGAAGAATAATTTATTTAGGTTTATCGGATTCGCGAACAGGCGGTATTGATAGGGTTAAATAGGGAAGCTCTATGGCAGGTGTTACTGATATATAGTGTTGGTGTAGGCTTCTGAAGTGGAATCAAAAGGATATGTTATGACGATAGTTGAGCGTCTGTGTCATAGAATATCACATTGGTGTGTCAAGTAAGCTGTTAAGTTTAGTATTCATAACTGTATCGCGGAGTGAGTGTAGTTCGTGGTGTTGTGGTGTGCCTCGGTTCATTCCAATTTGTATATAGAATTGGGTTATGAAAGAAGTGTGGGAAGGTGGGCGTGACAGGAAATTGGTTGTTAGAATGATGCGAGAGATGCGAGACTGAGTGCGAGGGCTGCCCTACCTAATTATATGCGAATGATTTGTTTTGTTGGCCATCTGAAGAAAGTTTTGAGAGGATTGGTAGAAGAGTTTGGCAGGGTGTGTGTTAAAGAGGCGGTTTGAAAGTAAACGTAGATATAGAGTAAGGTTAGAGATTGTGAGGTGGGACGGTCCTTCACAGTGTAGTCTATTGTTAGATGGTGGCCAGCTGAATCAAAGTGACTGGAGCTCTTATAGACATATATTGGGGTTTATATGTTGGATTGCCAGGGAAAGCTAGGCTCGGGGGGGCGTGGGGGATGCTGGGTGCAATAAAAATCGTTGGTGAATGTATAGGGACTAATTCTTAGAGTGCAAGGGTCTACATGATGGTATGTTGTTACCTGTGTTATTGTATAGTAGTGAGACTATTTTCTGGAATAAGAAGCATAGATCTAAAGTTCAATTGCTGTTCAGCTCGGGTCTTAGGGGCATGTAGGTGTGAGAAGAATGATAAAATGAGGAATGAACGCTTAGAGAGTGTGGTGTGAAGAAATGGTGTAACGATTTGAGAATAAATGAAAGTATGTGAGATGGTTTGGTCATGTGGAAAGGATGATTGATAGTCGGTTTTTAAGCGGATGGTATAGTGGCGAGTTTATTGTTATGCGACAAGCGTTGCTCGAAGTAAATCTATTATGAAGTCAGTAAACGGAATGTCTGAAGGACAGAAATGTGAGGTTTGGCAGAGCGAGATTAAAGGTGCATAATAGGAGAGAATGCCGGGGTTTTGTGAAGGGGGTATGGTTTGGCCCACCTGGGCCAGGGATGAACACTTACACTGACGATTTACCATAGTGAGGTCCGTCGCAGTCCCGTGAAGCTTTAGGGTGGATTTCTGACTGCGACGAGTCCTTACTAATTAATGGTACGAGAGGGGGGGGGGGGTAAGGGTGGGCTTTCAAGCTGGGCTTTTATATATATA
>JABUQX010058222.1:5000-21359 GCA_015478945.1 Trachelipus rathkii | reverse complement strand
CGTAAGGTCGTCAATTAGATCTTGAGGTGTCCATCTATTGGTGTTTTTTGGGCTCGTCTCAGGAACCTGTTTAGAGGTATGTGAGGCGTGGACAGGGAATTCAAAGCAAATGCCCGACGCTGACTTGGTGGAATTGGAAATTCGTTTAAGGTCAGTCAGATTTTTGAATGCTTGAGGTGGTCCAATCTATGGGTTTGTTTTTTTGTTTGTTTTTTTTTGGGGGTCTAGGCGAAGCGTTTATGAGGTTATGTGAGGCCGTTTTTGGAACAAGGAAATCAACGTCAAATGCCGACATGACTTGTTGGAAATTCGTTTAAGGTCAGGATTCTTAGATTATAAACAACCTGTAGGTTGTCCATCTATGGGGTTATTTAGGTCAGGGAGCCGTTTTATGAGACGTTATGATGGGTTTGGGCAGGAAATTTTAAGTTAAATGCCGACATGCTTGGAATTTCGTAGGTCCGTCAGTCTTTGACGTTGAGGCGTGAGTTAAGTTATGGTTCTAAAGTCGGGAAAGTCGAACTATGAGAATCGTTGAGTCGGGAGTCTTAAATGAAGCAGGGAATCCAGGTCAAAAAGGCCCCGACATGCCCCTTTGACTTTCCCTTGAAATTACTTAAGTTTTTACACTGAGGGGTCAAATTAAGGGTCCTAGGGTGGTTTGGATGAGGACCCAATCTTTGAGGGGTCAGGTTGGCCAATATTGAGGTTAAGAAGGGTTAGGGAATAAGTTCTTATAAAACCCACCACTCATTACTTTTTCTTTCACCACTCAAATATGATTGAAGTTCTAGTTGAAACTTGTATTCTTCAAACTGGTCCCCAATTAAAGGGTGAACGTAACCTCATATTGTAGACGAGGTACGTACCCGTGCTTCACCCCCAGAGGGGGTGAAGCCTCCCCCTTAAAAAATCGAATGTTCGTTTAGAAGGTTGAAATTTGGAGAAGGATTCAGGAGTCGGCGCTGTTTTGCGGAAAAGGATCGGGTTTGGAATCCGAGGAATTACAAACGACCACTGGTGCTGAAGCGGTTGCGTGCCTAGTTAGTAACATTCGTTTAGTTATAAATAATACAATATTATTACTATTCACATACCTGGTTCTGTTCCATCATGTACATATCGTCAATTGCAATGCAATCTTGCAAAGATAACCGTCTTTCTAAATGTTGAAGACTATTATTTATATTTTCAAATCTTCCATTTTCTTTTTATAAATGGCTAAAACTTAATATAATTTTTCCATTAAACTGAAAAATGCAGTATATTGATTGCTTATTTTTATGTTTTATTTTACATTTATACTTTGTTAATTTAAAATTTTATTATTTTTTTTTTTTTTAACTATTTTTATTTAAATATTACAATAACTTTAGTGTTTATTTTTTTTTTATTATTTTTTTTTTTTTTTTTTTTTTTTTAATATTTTGTTTTATTTTTATTTGTTTTATTTGCTTTAAACATTTTATTTTTACTTTATTTTTACTAAAAAATTATTTCTTTTCGTTTTATCTTAACTCAAAAAAAAATTTGCATTTTTACCTATACCTTTAAAGCAGTAAATCAGGTGTTTTAAAACATAAATTCAAACTACCCTCCATGCCACATACCAATCCAATGATCTATTGATTTCTATTGATTCAATGGTCATATTTTTGAAGTATAACATAAACACAAAAACTTTTTTATTTATTTTGTTTTGTTTCTTTATACTTTTCGTTTATTACTAAAAAAAAAATTTACCCTTTTTTATGTTTTATAACTTTAAAAAATTTTGCATATTTACATACCTTAGTAAATTAGTAAATCAGTAAAATCAAACTACCCCTCCCCTACCTCCTTCCCTTCCATGATCTATTTGATCTATTGAATCTCAATTCAAGTCACATATTGTATAACATAACACAAAAACTTTTATTTATTTTGTTTTGTTTCTTTAAATAATATTTTGTTTTACTAAAAAATTATTCTTTTTATGTTATAACTTAAAAAAATTTGTATATATTTACATGACCTTTTAAAAACAGTAAATCGGTAAAATCAGTAAATCAAACTGCCCTTCCAGTCACCCCTATTACCCTTCCATGATCTATTTGATCTTTGATCTTTTGATTCAAGTCATATTTTGTTATAACATAACACAAAACTTTATTTATTTATTTGGTTTTGTTTCTTTAAACGTTTCGCGGTTTTTACCCTAAAAATTTAGAGTCCTTTTATGTTATAATCTAATTTGCATTTTCACAATTACCCTTAAAGCAGTTTTAAATCGGGCATAGATAATCCAGTAAATCAAACTGCCCTCCAGACCCTTCATACCCTTCCATGATCTATTGATCTATTTGTCAATTGATCTATTGATCTACTTTGATTTCAAGTCATATTTTGTTAGTATAACAAACAAAAACTTTCTATTTGTTTATTTTTGTTTTTTGTTCATTAACACTAATGGCGTTGCTTCTTAAATCTGCTTAGTCTTTTATGTTTATAACTTAAAAATTTGCATTTTTTACATACCTTCTAAAGCAGTAAATCAGTTAAATCAGTAAATCAAACTGGCCCCCACCCCTCCTTACCCTTCCGTGATCTATTGATCTATCCCCCCCCCACAAAAAAAATTTTTTTTTTTTTTTTCCGGTTTTTATTTTTATTTTTTTTTTTGTATAACACATAACACAAAATTTTATTTTTTTATTTTGTTTTCTTTTAAAACTTTTCGTTTTTTTTACTTAAAAAATTTATTCTTTTGTTTGTATATGACCTCAAAAACTCGAATATTTACGTTACCTTAAAGCTAAATCAGTAATAAAACAGTAAAATCAAACTAACCTCCCATAACCTCCATACCACATACCCTTCCATGATCTATTGATCTATGATCTATCGAGCTATTGATTCAAGTCATATTTTGTATGTATAAACATAACACAAAATATTTTATTTATTTTTGTTTTGTTTCTTATAAACATTCTTTGTTTTTTAAAAAAAATTTATTCCTTTTTAGTTTATAAACTTTTAAAAAATTGCAGTTTTTACATACCTTAAAGCAGTAATCAGTAAATCAGTTAAATCAAAACTACCCTCCATACCCCCAACATATCCATTCCATTGATCATTTGATCTCATTGATTCTATTGATCAAGTCATATTGTATAACATAACACAAAAAACCTTTTATTTATTTTTGTTTTGTTTTTAAAATTTTTTGTTTTACTAAAAAATTTATCTTTTTATGTTTATAAACTTAAAAATTTTAGATTACATACCTTAAAGCATGTAAATAAAGTAAATCAGTAAATCAAACTGTATCCAGCCATCCACCTACCCTTCCATGAATCTATTTTGATCAATCCATATTGTATAAACATAACACAAAACTTTTATTTATTTTGTTTGTTTCTTTAAATATTTTTTGTTTTTACTAAAAAAATATTCTTTTTATGTATACTTTAAAAAATTTATTTATATTTCATTACCTTAAAGCATTAAATCAGTAAATCAAACTGTATCCAGCGCGCCATCCACCTACCCTTCACACCCTTCCATGAATCTATGTGATCCTATTGATCAAGCATTATTATTGTTATAAATAACACAAAAACTTTTATTTATTTTATTTTTGGTGTTTGTTCTTTTATACTTTTTTTCGTCGTTTTTTTACTTACAAAAAAATTTATTCTTTTATTTTTTATAACTTAAAATTTTCCATATTTACATACCTTAAAGCACTAAATCATAAATCATTAAATCAAACTACCCTCCATACCCACATACCCATCCATGATTATTGATCTATGATCTATGCGAAGATATTGATTCAAGTCATTAATTTTGTATACATAACACAAAACTTTTATTTATTTTGTTTTGCTTCTTTAAACTTGTGTGTTTACTAAAAAATTTATTTCCTTTTATGTTTATAACTTTAAAAATTTTGCATTTTTACATACCTTAAACCGATTAATCAGCAAATCGTAAATCCAAATACCCTCCATACGCACATACCCATCCCTGATCTATGATCTATTGATCTATGATCTATTGATTCAAGTCATAATTTTGTATAACATAACACAAAAACTTTTATTTATTTTTGTTTTGTTTCTTTAAATATTTTGTTTACTAAAATAATACTCCTTTTTATGTTTATAACTTAAAAAAAATTTACATTTTTTACAAAATATATTTTTAGTGAAAAAAAAATATAAATCAATAAATCAATAATCAAACTACATTCCATTCCCACATACCCATCCATGATCTATTGATCTATTGAAATCATATTGATTCAAGTCATTATTTGTAATAACATAACTTCAAAACTTCGAATTATTTACAACTAATTTGATTTCAAGTATTATTTTGTATAATGTTATACAAAAACATTGTTTAATTTATTTTTGTTTTGTTCTTTAAACTTTCCGTTTTTTACTACAAAAAATTTATTCCTTTTATGTTTTCTATACTTTAAAAAAATTGCCCACGTATTTAACATTACCTTCAAAAGCATAGGGTAAATCAGTAAATCAGTAATGCGTAAATCAAACGCCCTCCATACCCTCATACCCTTCCATGACCTATTGATCTATTTGATCTATTGATTCAGTCATATTTTGATATAACATTAACAAAAACTTTTATTTTATTTTTGCTTGTTTCTTATTAAACATTTGATGTTTTTACTAAAAAATTATTCTTTTTATGGTTATAACTTTAAAAAAATTTGTATATTTACATACCTTTAAAGCAGTAAATTAAATAGGTACATCAGTAAATCAAACTCGCAATTCCAGCACTTCTCTACCCTTCCATGATCTATTGACTAATGAATCTATTGATCTATTGATTCAAGTCATATTTGTATAACATAACACAAAACTTAACAATTATTTGGTTTTGTTTCTTTAAACATTTTGTTTTTACTAAAAAAAATTTAGGCTTTTCTATGTTTATAACTAAAAAAAATTTACATTTTCATACCTTAAAGCATAAATCAGTAAAATCCAAACTGCCCTCCATACCCTCCTACCCCTTCCATGATTAAATGATCTAATGATCATTTTGATCTATTGAATTCAAGGTCATATTTTGTTATAACATAACATCAAAAAAAAACTTTATTTATTATTGTTTGTTTCTTTAAAACTTTTCGTTTGTTTTTTTTATATAAAATTTATTTTATTTGTTTAATTTGCTTTAAATATTTTGGTTCTTACTAAGCAACTGACTATCTTCTTCATTGGTTTAAAAGTTGTAAATTTACATTTTTTACTAAAAAGTAAAACAGGGCAACGCGATCATCACTAATCACTCTGTTTTCCATACCCTCATACACATCCATGATCTAATTCGATCTATTGATCTATTGCTTCAAGTCATATTTTGTATAACATAACACAATAGCTATTTATTTATTTTTGTTTTGTTCTTAAACTTTTTCGTTTACTAAAAGTTATTCCTCTTGTTTATAACTTTAATTTTTTTTGCATATGATGCATCTTTAAAAACGTAAATCAGTAAATCAGTAATATCAAACTTGGCCCCTTCATACCCTTTTGATCTATGGGTCTATTGATCTATTGATCTAATGAAATTCAAGTCATATTTAGTATAACATTAACACAAAAAACTTTTATTTATGTTTTGTTTTTGTTTGTTACATCAGGATTTACTTTTACTTAAAAAAATATTCGTTTATATGTTTTCTAACTTAAAAAAATTGCAACATATTTACTACACTATGCGTAACATCAGTAATCAGTTAAAGGCAGTTTAAATCAGTAAATCGTTTTTTTAAAGCAGTTAATCAGTAATCTAGTAAATCAGTAAATCAAACTTTGTCCCTCCATACCCTCCTACCCTTTTCGTGATCTATTGATCTATTGATCTATTGATCTATTGATTCAAGTTCATATTGATTTCATAACATTAAAACAAAAACTTTTATTTATTTTGTTTTTCTGTTTAAACATTTTTGGTTTAACGGAAAAATTTATTTATTTTGTGGATTTAGCTAAATATTTTAATTATACTAAAGAATTTATCTTATGTTTATAACTTTAAAAAATTTGCATTTTTACATACCTAAAAGCAGTAAAACATATTAACAGTCAAATCAAACTGGCACCTCCATTACCCTCAGTATTCCTTCTGTGATCTATTATCTATGATCTATTGATTCAAGTCATAATTTTGTATAATCATAACACAAAAACTTTTATTATTTGTTTTGTTTCTTTATACTTTCGTTTTTACTAAAAATTTATTTCTTTTTTATTGTTTATAATTTAAAAAAATTTGCATTATTGCATACCCTTAAAACAGTAAATCAGTTAAAATCAAACCATCACATACCCTCTTACCCTTCTGTGATCTATTGATCTATTGATTCAAGTCCATTTTTCATATTTTGATAACATAACACAAAAAAACTTTTATTTTATTTTGTTTTGATTTTTTCTTTAACTTTTTCGTTTTACTAAAAATTTATTTATTTTTGCTTATTCTGTTTTAAAATATTTTTGTTTTAAATTTAAAATTTCTTTCTTTTTGTTTTAACTTTAAAAAAATTTACATTTTTTTACATACCTTAAACGTAAATCAAACTGTATCCAGCTACCCTCCTGCCCTATCATGATCTATTGATTTAATGATCTATTGATTCAAGATCTTTTGTATTATGATAACATTTAAAAAAATAAATTCTTTGATGTTGTTGTTGTTGTTGTTTTTGTTGTTTGTGTTGTTTGTTGTTGCTGTTGCTGTTTAATATATCATACGTTCAAGTTAAATGAAAAATATATACAACACTTTCTTCAAACATATCTCTAAAATATTTATGTTAATTTACAATTATAAAATATTATTGAAAACTAACAAAAAATACATATTATCCTAAGCCCAAACTGGCTACAATTTCGTTTAACAAGGTAACTAAAAATTTAAAGTTTCAACTTACCAAGCAGAAAGAAGGATAAGCAATCTCAATCTTTACCATACACACAAACGCTCAAAATATTATATTATTATTATTATATTATTATTATTATTATATTATTATTATTAATTATTATTATTATTTATCATAACTATTATAGTATATGAAAAACAAAACCTAACAACCATACACACACACACACACACACACACACACACACACACCAATAAATTATAGACACTTTACTTAACTGCACTAGCCATACAATCATCGTTATGGCTGTTATTAAGTAATAAGTGTCTATACTTTATTGTGTGTGTGTTGTGTTTGTGTGTGTGTGGTGTGTGTGTGTGTGTGTGTGTGTTGTGTGTGTAATGTTGTGTGTGTATGGGTGTTAGGCCAAGTAGGGTGTAATAATAATAGTTGATATAATAATTAATAATAATAATAATAATAATAATAATAATAATAATAATAATAATAATAATATTTTGAAGTTTATCCGAATAAAGAACTTTTATGATAATGACTTAGATATGAGAATCAAATCAGTACTTTGTTTTCCTTTCAAGATAAATGATAGTTTTAGAATTATAACTTTTAAAATTTAACTTTTAAAATATTTCATGATAAAATAAAATTAAACATTAATATTTTAGAGAATATGTTTGAAAAAGTGTGTGTAGGTTACGTTCTGCACTTTGACCATTTGACATATTTCAGCAACAGCAACCCAACACCCTCCAACCACAACAACCAACAACACAACACAGCACATCGAAGATTTTATTTTTTATGTTATTCATATAATTGACTTACCTGTAACTACTAAAAAATATTACTTAGAATCCCAAATAGATCATAAGATATTCATTTAGATCAATAGATCATTGATAGGGCAGAGGTAGTGGATACAGTTTGATACTGTCTTTTATTGATTTATTGTGTTTAAGCTATGTAAAAATGTAAATTTTTTAAGCTAAGAAAACATAAAAGAAAGAAAATTTTATTAAATCAAAATATATTTAATAAAATATTGCAAAAAAAATAAATTTTAGTTAAAAAAACGAAAAGTTTAAAGGAAAATCAAAACAAAAATAAAAAAAGTTTTTCTTTGTGTTATGGTTATACAAATATGACTTTGAATCCAATAGGATCATTAGATCCAATAGATATCACAGAAGGGTATGAGGTTGGCTGGAGGGTAGTATATTTACTGATTTCTCCTTTCAGAAAGGTCAATATTCAAATTTTTTTAAAGTTATAAACATAAAAGGAATAATTTAGTAAAAACGAAAAGAATATAAAAGAGAAACAAAACCAAAATAAAATTAAAAGTTTTTCGTTTTATGTTATACAAAATATACTTGAATCAATAGATCAATAGATCAATTAGATCAATTAGATCACAGAGGGATATTCGAGGGTATTGGAGGGCCACGGCAGTTCTGATTTACTGATTTTACTACTTGAGGGTAAGTAATTAAGGTTATGTAAAAAATTTGCAAATTTTTTTAAAAGTTATAAAAACATAAAAAGAATAAATTTTTAGTTTAAACGCAATTATTTAAAGCAAAATTAAACAAAATAAATAATTTTTTTAGGTAAAACAAAAAAAATGTGTAAATAGAAAAAAACAAAATAAAATAAAAGTTTTGTGGGTCGGTTATATTTTACAAAATATGACTTGAACCAATAGATAGATCAATAGATCAAATAGATCAATAGTCAATTAGATCACCAATCATGGAAGGGTAGGAGGGACAGTTTGATTTACTGAATTTACTGATTAACTGCTTTACTGATTTACTGCTTTACTGATTTACTGATTTACTATTGCTATAGGGTAGTTAAATATTGCAATTTTTTTTTTAGTTATAACATTAAAAAGAATAATTTTTTTAGTAAAAAACAAAATGTTAAAGAAAACAAAACAAAAAATTAAAAAGTTTTTTTCTTGTGGTGTTATGTTATACAAAATTATGACTTGAATCATTAGAGATCAATTAGTCAATAGATCAATAGACACAGAGGGGGTTTAGAAGGGCTGAGGAAGGCAGTTTTGATTTACTGATTTACTGTTTTTTTTAAGTATGTAAATATGCAAAAAAAATTTAAAGTAATTTAAACATAAGAGGAGGGAATAAATTTTTAGATTAAAAAACGGAAAAAGTTTAAAGAACAAAACAAATAAATATAAAAAAGTATGTTCAATTTTAATACAAAAATATGACTTTAATCAATCAGATCAATTTTTGAGGAATAGATCATGGAGAGGTATAGAGGGTTCTATGCGAGGGGGCAGTTTGATTACTGAATTAATGTTTAAGGTATGTAAAAATTGGTAAATTTTTTTAAGTTATAAACAATAAAAAGAATAATTTTTTAAGTAAAATACTCAAAATATTTTTAAAGCAAATTTAAACAAAATAAATAAAATTTTATAGTTAAAAAAGAAAAGTTAAAGAAACAAAACCAATAATAAATAAAAAGTTTTTTAAGGCTATGTTGATACAAAATATGACTTGAATCAATAGATTCAATAGATCATAGATCAATAGGATCATGGAAGGGTTAGGAGGATGGTGGAAGGCAGTTTGATTACTGATTTACTATTTACTGCTTTAAAATGGGTATGTAATAAAAATGATATAAATTTTTTAAGTTTATAACATAAAAGGAATAAATTTATAGTAAAAACAAAAAATGTTTAAAGAAACAAAACATAATAATAAAAGTTTTTTGTTAAATATTACAGTTATATTATACAAAAAATATGACTTGAATCAAATAGATCAATAGGCATCATTAGATCAATAGATCATGGAAGGGTAGGAGCGGTTATGGAGGGCAGTTTGATTTTACTGATTTACTTGCTTTAAAGGTCAATGTAAATATCGTAAACCTTATAGGTATAGGAAAAGGAAAATAAAGTAATTTTTAGTTAACTGCAAAATATTTAAGAGAAAGCAAAAAAAAATAAATAAAAAGTTTTTGTTGTTTATGTTATACAAAATATGACTTTGAATTAATAGATCAATAAAATATGACTAGAATCAATAGATCATGGAAGGGTATGAGGGTTTGGAGGGGCCAGTTTGATTTACTGATTTACTTGATTTACTGATTTAAGGTATGTTAATATGCAAATTTTTTTAAGTTATAAACGTAAAAGGAATAATTTTTTAGTATATAAAAACGATCTGTAGAAAAGAAGAAAACAAAACAAAAATAAATAAAAAGTTTTGTGTTATGATTATACAAAATATGACTTGAATTCAATAGATCAATAGTTCAAAGATCCATGGTGGTATGTGTATGAGAGGGGTTAGGAACCAATTTAATTCTTTGTGATTGTACAGCTTTAAAGGATGTAAAAAAATTGGTAAAGTTAAGCTAATTTTCATAAATTTACTAGGCTTTAAATTTTTTAGGTAAAAACAAAAATATTTAAAGAAAACAAACAAAAATAAATAAAAGGTTTTGTGTTATGTTATACAAAATATGACTTGAATCAATAGCACTCAATAGATAATTAGATCAATAGATCATGGCATGGGTATGTGTGTAGGAGGGTAGTGATTTTTACTGGATTTACTGCTTTAAGTATGTAAAATGCAAAATTTATTAAGTGTATAAACATAAAAGCGGAAATAAATTTTTATGTAAAAAAAACAAAAATGTATAAAGAAACAAAACAAAATAAAATAAAGTTTTTGTTTTGTGTTATGTTATACAAAATATGACTTGAATCAATGTCAATAGATCAATATAGATCATGGATTGGTATGTGGGTATGGAGGGTAGTTTGGATTTTACTGATTTCTGCTTTAAGGTATGTAAATATGCAAATTTTTTAAAGTTTTTATAAACATAAAAAGAATTAAATTTTTTTTAGTAAAAAAACGAAAAGTATTTTTAAAACCCAATAAATATAAAAAATAAATAAAAAGTTTTTGTGTTTATGTTAACAAAAATCGGACCGGAGTCAAGAGATCGAAATAGATCAAAAATCGGAAGGTGGATGGGAGGGCAGTTTGAATTTACTGATTTACTCTTTAAGGTTATGTAAATATGCAAATTTTAAGTTTTATAAAAACATTAAAAAGAAATTAAATTTTTTTTAGTAAAAACAAAAATATTTAAAGAAACAAAACAAAAATAAAATAAAGTTTTTGTGTTATGTTATACAAAATATGGATTGAGCAATAGATCAATTAGATCATGGCTAAGGGGTAGGTGGATGGCTTGGATACAGTTTGAATACTGATAAAAAAAATGAAATTATGTTATGTAAAAATACAAATTTTTTTTGTTATAACATAAAAAAGAAAAAAATTTTTAGTAAATAACAAAATATTTTAAAAAACAAACCAAAAATAAATAAAGTTTTTGTGTTATGTTATTTAAAATATGACTTGAATCAAACTTAAATCAATAGATCAATTAGATCATGGATGGGTATCGTGGTATGGAGGGTAGTTGATTTACCTAGATTTACTGATTTTACTTGGCTTTTAAGTATTGTAAATGCAAAATTCTTAAGTCATAGCATATAAAAGGAAAAAAATTTTTTTATAGCAGAAAACGAAAAAAGTATAAAGAAAAAAACAAAAATAAATAAAAAGTTTTGTGTTATGTTTATACAAATATTTGACTTGAATCAATAGCTCACTATATAATCAATAGATCAATAGATCATGGGTATGGTGGGGAGGGTATGGAGGTAGTTTGATTTACTTTTTACTGATTTTTATTGCTTTAAGGTAGTAAATATTGCAATTTTTTTTAAGTTTATAAACATAAAAAAAGAATTAATTTTTTTTTATAGAAAAAAACGAAAAGTTTTAAAGAAAGAAAACAAAATAAAATAAATAAAAGTGTTGTGTTATGTTATACAAAGCAATGTACATTGATTTTTTGTTTATTTTGTCAATATAGATCCAATAGATCATGGAAAGGTAGGAGGATGGCTGGATACAGTTTTGAATTACTGTAATTTACTGATTTTACTGCCTTTAAGGTTATGTATTAAAAATACCAAATTTTCTTTTTTAAGTTATAACATAAAAAGGACTCTAAATTTTTTATTGTATTAAAAACGAACGTTTTAAAGAAACAAAACAAAAATAAATAAAATAAAAGTTTTTTGTGTTATGTTCATGCAAATATGACTTGAATCAACAGGATCAATAGATCAATAGATCAATAGACATGGATGGGTAGGAGGTGCTCTGGGAGGGCAGTTTGATTTACTGATTTACCGCACTTACATCTGTTGTTATTTGATAGAGGAAAAATGCCAAATTTTTTAAGTTATAAACATTAAAAGGATATAAATTTTTAGAAAAAACGAAACGTTTAAAGAACATTCATAAAATTAATTAATTAAAAAGTTTTTTTTTGTTTTATGTTATACAAAATATGGACTTGAATCAATAGATCAAATTAGTCAATAGATCAATAGATCAATGAAAAAGGGTATGTGGGGTCTGGAGTGGGCACTGGTGATTTACACTTGATTTACCGATTACTGCTTTACTAACAAAAATTATTCGTTAACAGAAAAAGATCAGATAGACATAAAAACCAATTTCTCCGATAAAAAAAACCAAAAATATTTTAAGAAAACATAACAATGAAAAAAATAAAATTTTTTGTTTATGTTATACAAAATATGAACTTGGAATCAATAGATCAATAGATCAATAGATCATGGAAGGGTATGTGGGTATGGAGGGTAGTTTATGATTTACTTGATTATTATACAGTTACAGGAGGATTCTATTTATGTAAAAAATGCAAATTTTTTTAATCAAATATATTTTGAAGGAATAAATTTTTAGTTAAAAACGAAAAAAAGAATTGATGGAAGAAAACAAAATGAAACTGAAAGTTTTTTTGTGTGTAATCAAACACAGAGGACTTGAATCCAATGGAGGATCCATTGATCAAACAGGAACTATAGATCCTGTAATGCCGTTATGTAGGAACATGGAGAGGTAGTTTTGATTTACCCTGGTTATGATTTTTTTTACTGACGTGCTATATGGTATGTAAAAATGCAAATTTTTTTTATTTAACGTATATTATAAAACAAGAAAAAGAATAAATTTTTTGTAAAATAAAATGTTTTGAAAAGCAAATAAACCAAAAATAAATAAAAACAAATAAAAATATAAAAAAAAAAAAAAAAAAAAAAAAAAAAAAAAAAAAAAAAAAAAAAAAATAAAAAAAAAAAGAAAAAAAAAAAAACTTAAACACAAAGTAAAAAAATTTTTACTTTTAGAAAAAATCGTTAAAAAAAAAAAAAAAAAAAAAAAAAAAAAAAAAAAAAAAAAAAAAAAAAAAAAAAATAAAAAATTTAATTAAAAATTAAATTAACATAAAGTATAAATGTAAAATAAAACATAAAAAACATTAGCACATCAATATTTATATGAATGATTAAGTTTAAGGTAAAAAAAAAATTATTTAGATAAGTATATATAAAAAGTAAATGAAAATTTGAAAATTATAAAATATCAGTCTTGAACAATTAGAAAGACGGGTTTTCCTTTGCAAGATGCATAGGAAATGACGATATGTACATGATACAAATTATGTTTATCGTGGAATAGTTACTAAGTGGTATTTTTAAACGAATATTTTTTAACTCGGCACCCGCACCGGGCTTCCAGCACCAGTGTCGTTGTCAATTCCTCTGATTCCAAACCCCGATTTCTTTCCAGAACCCGGGATCTGAATCCTTTCTCCAAATTTAAACCTTCTTGATTTTTCGGAAAATATTTTTTTAGGGGAAAACTTACCTCTGGGGTGAGCACGGGTACGTAACCTCGTCTACAATCGAGGTTACGTCACCCTTATCATGGGGAGCTAAGTTTGAAGAAGACAAGTCAACTGGAACTCATCTAAATTGAGTGGTCGAAAGAAAGTGTGTGTTTTAATAAGACTTGTATTCCTAACCCTTCTTAAAACCTCAAATATTTGCAAACCTGACCCTCAAAATTGGTCTCAACCACCCTTAGGAACCCTTAATTTGACCATTCAAAAAGTGTAAAACTTAGTAATTTCAGAGAAAGTTCAAAGCATGTCGCCTTTGACACCTGGATTCCCTGCTTTTCAATATAGATCTCAACGAATCCTCATATTCGGCTTCCCCGACTTAAAGAAACCCATAACTTAACACCTCATACGTCAAAATCTTGACGACCTACGCGAAATTTCCAAGTCATTGTCGGGCATTTAACTTAAAATTCCTGCTACCAAACGCATAACGATACCTCAATTAAACGCTTCCCTGACCCTAAAAAAACCCCATAGATTGGACACCGTTCAACGTGTCTAAATCTAACGACCTTACGAATTCCAATCAAGTCATGTCGGCATTTGACTTGAATTTCCTTGTCCAAACGCCTCACCTCACATACCTCATAAACGGTTTCCCTGACCCAAAAAACCCATAGATGGACACCTCAAGCATCTAAATCTGACGACCTTACGAAATTCCAAGTCATGTCGGCATTTGACTTGAATTCCCTGTTCCAAACGCCTCACATACCTCATAAACGGCTTCCCTGACCCAAAAACCCATAGATGGACACCTCAAGCCTCTAAATCTGGACGACCTTACGAATTCCAAGTCATGTCGGCATTAACTTTAATTCCTGTTCCCAAAACGCCTCACTTACCTCAAAAACGGATTCCCCGACCCAAAAAACACCATAGATGGACACCTCAAGCACCAAAATCGGACGACCTTACGAATTTCCAAGTCATGTCGGCTATTGACTTGGTTTGACCGGTTCCAGAACCTCAGAAAACGCATCACCGACCTCGAAAACCCCCAATTTGACGTTTCAAGCTTTAAAAACGCTTGAAATCCCGAAAAACGCAGGAACTTGCGGCGTACGAGGGCTCAGGCTCCGGCTCCGGCTCCGGCTCCGGCTCCGGCTCCGGAATAAAAATCTACGGTTAAAAATATGTACAATCGGACCTGAAAAAAAATAATAAAACATTCCAGCATTCCAGGCTCCTGGAATCCAGTCATCTGCTGGAGTCATCTGCTTACCCTGCGATCGTGCATACCTCACTTACTTTACTACTTACTAATTCTTTTTTGGTTAAATTTTGAATAAAGTAAAATCGAGTTGAATTGACGTTCACAGATCAATATCCTAATTTTGTGTTTTATCTAACTTTTTTTCATATATTGTATTGATGTTATAGCGCTGTTCACTATTTCAAAGAGAGACTATTCGACTTCTCAATTACATCGTAGTGAAGAGAAATTTCTTAGCAATATTGGTTTTGGAAATCGTTTTTATTGACAAAAAAGTTATACCAATTACTTCGTGTTTACATATCGGGTTAAAATTATCTAAAGAATTGCCCTGTAATCAGATATTTTCAAATTTTTTAGTATTTTATGAAGTACTTCTATGAACTACCCAGAACCACAGAAACACCGACTAGCAAAGACGAACTTTACAGTCCACTCAGGCTAGTCTGAGGGAAGTTGAGGTCACGGTAATAGCTAGAAACGTTATAATTTAAACCCTCTAAACGGGTGAAACCCCAAAACTGTTAATACAAAATATTATTGTAGTTGTGATCGATGATTGTTCACCGGCTTATGAAACGTTCTAGAAATAACCTCCAAGCTGGTTTGAACATCAAAGTTTTATTACAAAATTAAGATGATAGTGGATCAATGCGGACCACCGATTAGAGCGCTAGTAACAGCGGTAAACATTGTCGGTAATTTACCTCTATGGCGGTAACATTAAAATGTTTCATATTAGTTCGGCGGCCCAAATTCTTTTTTTTAGATGTTACTTTTAACATTTAATAAATGATTTCAATAGTCGTTTAATTTCACCTTATCTAATTCTATCGTTTTTAATAAAGTAAGAGATCGGTATCCTGAGTTGAAAGTTCACAGGACCCAAATTTCCTTTAAAGTGTTGCATTCTAACTTTTTCTTGAATAAATCGATGTTGCCGCTGTGTTCACTATATTCATAAGAGAGATATTTTCCACTTTCAATTACATGTAAGATGAAGAACTTCTTGCTATATTTGGTTTTGAAAATCGGTTTATGACAAAGTTTATCCCCATTACTTCTTCGTGTTAAATCGTTAAAATCATATCTAAAAAAATTGCCTCTGTAATCGATATTTTCAAAATTTTATTTAGTATTTTGAAAGACTTCTTATATTAATTTTTCACTCTCAATCTCTATTCGTTTCTTAAAGAAATGTATATCTATCTAATCGCGTAGTCGTGGTCGTATGACTTACCTCTAATTTTCTGGTTTAAATTTGGTTGCCCTTCTTTTGATTCTTTTCAATTTTTATCTATTCAAGTTAATCTAGTTGAATGATTATATATTGTTACGATTCCAGATGAGGGGTCTAACT
>JABUQX010058221.1:2500-36447 GCA_015478945.1 Trachelipus rathkii | reverse complement strand
GAAGAAGTTTGTGATCAGTCTTCTGGTATAAGGGAGTTGACTATAACGAGTTGTAACTTGAATGAATTTACATGTAATGACGGCAAATGTATTTCAATTACAGAAAGATGTGACTTGAAATACGATTGCTACGATCATACTGACGAAATGAACTGCGAAATAATTTATTTCCCAACTAATTACAAACGAGATCTCCCACCAAGAGGAAACTCAGATATAAACAATGTCCTACTCATTACTTTGAAAGTATCGATAGAATCTGTTTCAGTAGATACTGCACTTATGGAATTTAGAGTATCATTTAACCTCCAACTGTTATGGAATGATAATAGGTTGAAATTCATCAACCTTAAAGAATCCACAAGCTTAAATAAAATAACTCAGGATATTTTTCAGAAGCTTTGGTTGCCTTGTATAAGGTTTATGAATACGGTGGGAAATGCATTCTCCGAAGCTGACAGAGAAGCATTCATTTTTGTTGTTAAGTTGGGGAATAAGTCAGCTATTGATGATAGCAGATCTCAAGAAGGTAAGATGATATATATAGATATTTTTTTAAATTTATAACTTTACGCTGAGAGGCAATAAATTAATTTGATTATTCCTAATTTAACATTTAAAAAGAATTTCTTTTCAGCCTACCTTTTTCCTGGAGATCTAAATCCACTTCTGCTTTTAAGAAAGGTCCAGTGATGTGCTGCTTGTGATTTTCTCTTTTAATTTTTCAAAAACAGAATCAGTATGCAATATTTTGCAAGAATATTTGTTGATGTTTTCGAGATTCTATTAAATCCGTTTCCAAAATGAATTTTTTATTGTTTTGATCAAAAACAACTACTTGCACAGAATAATACTGGAAAGTATAAATGCTTGCGGCAGTGACGGAAGTAGAGTTTTATAGAAAAAAAAACAATTTTTTTTTGTATTGGAGTTTTCGAATTGTATCAGGACATTGCTTTAGGTATTTTGCAAAGTAATGGAGCGGAATATACATTAAACAAACTTTTCTGGCTAAACTGAGATTCAGTTGTATTATTTAATTTTCTATATTGAGATAAAGAAAATTGCCCATGCAATTGCTCATAATAATTTAAGTAAGACATATAAAAATTGGTTCACAACTCCTCTTTCAATGGATGACATTCAGTACTGCTATCTATACAATATTACAGTAAAACGTTTTAATTTGCATTCTTGTATCGATTACATGAAATTATGAATTCTCTAAAATGCTGTATTATATATACGTTTAGCTTAGGCTCTGCTTGACCATGTTCTTCTTTTCTCTTCTTCGTTCTTTTGTTACTAATCTTCTTACCTTTATTTTTTCTCTTTCTTCTTCTTCTTCCGCTTTCTTCTTCTTTCCATTTCTTTCTTCTTCTTTGGAGATAAGCTGTTTCTTGTCTATGATCTGGCTTCTTTCTTCTCTTCTTTCTTTCTTCTTCTTTTCTCTTCTTCTTCTTCTTCTTTTCTTTCTTCTTTCTTCTTCTTGCTTCTTCTTCGTTCTTCTTCTTTTCTTCTTCTTGATTCTTTTTCTTCTCTTATTATTATTGATATATATTTAGTATTTAATTTATTTTAAGACTATTAGTTGATTAGATTTTATTTTATAATTATTTAACTTAGTTTTAATTAAATTAGTAATTATAATTAGCCTATAATTATTAATTGATATTATTAGATTATGTAATTATGACATTATAATTCTTATAGATTGATAAATTAGTAATTTATATAATTAAAGTTACTATACTGTATAATATAGTGATTATAGAGAGTACAGATATGTATAATTTTCTATAGAAATTTTATAAGAAATGTGAATTATTTAATGTATATTTTGATTTCATTTTAAAAGGACAGATATAATTAAAAAGATATAATTATTATACGTATTATTTAATTAATTTATATTATATATTAAGATATTTCTACTGATTAATATGATAAAATTTAATGTAGTAGATGTATTTATACAGTATATTTAATAATATATTTATTATTTATTAATTAATTACAATGTAAATATTATCAAAACTTACTAATTGATTTATTTATAAAATAAAAGTTATTAAAATATAAGTTTATATTATAGATTATAATTATATTATATAATTATATTATAATTCTAATAATTCTTATAATTATTTATTATTTTCTATAATTATATATTAATTAATTTATATTATAATTATAAAATTATTAATTATGTAATTATATAATAATATATTATTATTTTACATTATTAATTATAATAATTATACCATTATAAATTTATAATAATTGATAGACTTGTAGAATGTTAGATTGTATTTGTAAATTATAAGATTTATGAGGATAGATGAATTTTATAGAATAATTTACATTATATTTAAAATAATTATAATTATAATTATTGTTATAGTTATGAATTTAATTAATTAAAAATTATTTTTAATAGATATTAATTATAGATTCGTAATTGATTAAATTATTAATTATTTAGTTTTTCAATTGTTTAAGATATAAATTATAATTATTAATTATATAATTTAATTAATATATAATTAATTAATTATACTAAACATAATCCTTATGAATAATTATAATTATAATTAAATTATATATTATAATTATAAATTATAAATATTATATTATTATTTTATAATTATTATTATATTAATTATTATTATTATTATTATTATTATTTATTATATAACTTTACTTTGTTAATTGTTTATATTTTATTTAACATAATGCTAATTATAAATTAAATTTATTAAATTATTTAAATTATAATGAAATTATTTTACCACAAAAATTGATATATTAAATTGATGATATTGATAAATTTTGATTGTTCTGCTCACTAAATATAAAATCGGATTAATAATTATCATATATGTTATGACTGTGAATTATAATTAATAATAAGAGAAGAATATGAAGAGACGTGAATTGCTCTCTCGTTCTATAGGAATAATTATCTACTGTAAGTATGTATTATCTAGATGTTAATAATATTATTTTTATTCCTCATTAATATTAACGATTATTATTATTAATTCTACTAGATGTTAATATAAATGAAAATATTATAAATGCAGATAATTTGTTCACAGGAAAGCAACTAATTATCACTTATATAGTTCACTACAATTTTGTTAATTATATCATTAATATTTATAATATAAAGTCTACAGTATATATAATATATATTATATCTTACAAGTATATATTATTGATACTAATACCTTAATATTATGATCAAGTTATTGATTATTTTTGATCAATTATTATTATATGAATTTAATTCCTTATGTTGATGATCTATTATTATTATTATCATTTTATTGTTCTTATTATTGGTTTATTCAATTATTGATTATTGTTAACAACTATATTACGGATTGATTTTATTATTATTATTATTATATTATTATATATTATATTGATTATATTTTTTATTTATTATTTATGTTTTATTATTATGTTTTATTATTAGTTTTATTATAATTTAATTACTAGTTTTATTATTGTTTGTATTACTTAGCTTTTCTTTCAAGATACTTAAAGGATAAAAATTATTTCTTTGTTTATTTTTTATTTTTTGTATTTTATTTTTTATTTTTATTTTTATTTTTATTTTTTAATTAAATTTTATTAATTTATGTTTTTTTATATTTTATTATATTTTTAATTAGTTATTAGATTACATTTTTATTATTATTTTTAATTACATTAATTTTTTATTATTATTTTATTTTAATTTATTATTATTATCTATTCATTATTAGTTATTAATTACCAATTTAATAGTTATACCAATTGATGTATTTAAGTTCACACGAATCTTCCATGGTCTCATTTGCCTGAAGTGTATCTTCAATATTAAATAAAAGGATAGAAATCTCGGCTACACTATCCTAAATAGCTATGCAGACGTCTTAAAAAGATCACAACATTGATAGATTCTATAAACTTTCACTAAACTTGAAAAAAACGTCATACATCATAATAAGCAAAAACTATAAAGCTGATATTCAGAACATTAAAAATTTAACGGAGTTGAACTTGATAAGTAGTCACATTTATTGCTAAGATATCTTGGGGTAGAGAGAGGTGAAAACAATGACATTCAACTAGAACTGATATCAACGCAGCTAGTGAGTAAACTGGAGCGAAGATATATGTTAATACTAGTATGAAAAAATTCATTTCCGTTATAATATATTTGAGAGATATACTCCAAATAGGCACGAATTTATCCAATTTAATCTGCATTTGCATGCACTGTCATCGAATATTTTTTCAAACTTTCTATTTAATTCGGTTATTTTTCTATCTATTATCAGCTTTTTTCTGCTGTGTGCCAGAATAAAAACTCTATGATAGCCATAACACAGACTTTATGTTAAAAATACTTAAAATATTACATGAATTGAAAAGACTCTATTGAGGTTATCTCTATTTAAAGGACATGCTACTAGATACTACCAAAAAATGAAGGCATGTAGACTTCCTAATATCCTAACTTTTCATTTAAGTAACGCTAATTCAGTAATAGGAGACATAAATTCTAAGGAAAATAGTGTGCTCACGTAAAGATCCTCCTTTTCTTATAGGTTTAGAGAGGGGAAAGAAATATAGGCTAAGACATTATGCGAAAGTTAGGCTATAAATGTGCTATAAGCAATAACGATTTACCTCTGATAAATTAATAGTAAATGAAAATGTTCTATCTTATATATTTTACAAGTTAATACTCATAAAAAATAGCTTATATTAATAAGTACTTTTAATACATATCTTATTATATTGCCATTTACAAAGTAAACTCAATGAAACTATTGAAATCATTTGGTAACAAATACATGTCTCAGAATATGGAATTGATTATATATTATTAATTTATTATTATCTATGTATTTATTATTATTATTAATTATTTATTGATGATGTATGATTTATTATATATTATTATTATTATTATTATTTTTTATTATTTATTAGTATTCATATTGATTAATTATTATGTATTATTGATTATTATTATTTATTATTATTTATTATTATTATTAATATTTTATTATTTTATTTATTATTGATTATTAATATTATCTATATTATTATATATTATTATTATGTTTTATTAATTATTATTATTGTATTATTATTATTTTATTATTATTATTATTATTTATTATTATTATTATAATTATTATTTACTATTAATTAAAATTATTATGGAGATTATGTATTGATTATTTATTATTATATTAATGTATTATTTTTAAACTCAAAATCATTAGCGTAACCATTTTATTCTCATTATTGCTTATAATTAAGTATCATTATATTTAAATGTATTATTAATTATTTTTTTATTATCATTAATATTATTCTACTATATAATAAATTGTCTTATTGTAACTGTGGTTTATCGATTATTATTTTTGATTATGATTATATATAATATTCTATGTTATTAATTTTATTCTGGATGGAACTCATAAAAGATTATGTCGGCTTCTCAAATACTTGTTCTGTTATTATTATTTTACTTAATTAATTTTTATCTTATTATATTATTATTATATTAATTATATTATTATTATTTTTATTATTATTATGTATTAATTTTATTATTTAATTATTATTATTTATATTTATATATTATTATTATTATTGTTCTGTTATAAACTTTATAATTTTTTATTAAATGTTTTAATTTTTTTTATTATTATTATTATCATTATATTATTATTATTATTATTATATATTGGTAAATCATTAATAGTAAGTCTTAGGTTACAAATTCAGTTGTATGACAGTTATTGATTATTATACTTATTTGTGGTTCTAATTATTATTTAAACTGTTTGGATGTCAGCATTATTGAATAATTACTATTTTAACTGTTTTTATAATCTATTACTGTTATTTATTAATTCTTTTATTTGTTATTGCTGGTTCTTGTATTATGTATTTATTAATTTTAGTATTATTTATTATTTTTTTTTTTTTTTAATTATTATATATATTTTTTTTTGGATTGATTTTTAGTACTTTGATTAGTTTTAGTATTGATCGATTAGTATTCTCTACTCCTTTTTATTATTATTGTCTCGATGTTGATTATATTATTAATGGTTATATTATTAGTGTATTAGAGTTATTTTTTTGTTATTATTATATTATTATGTTATTATTATTATTTTATTATTATTATTGATGTATTTGTTCTTATTATTTATTATTATTATTATATTATTATTAATTATGCCGCATTATTATTATTATTATTATTATTATTATTATTATTATTATTATTATTATTATTTTATTAGTGTTAAATTATTTATTAATATGGTAATTAATATATTATAATTATTATTTGTATTATTATTTTATTATTTATTATTATTAATATATGTATTATTAGTTATTATTAATTATTATATTGATTTATTATTATTATTATTGAATTTATTATTTATATATTGATTATCATTATTATTAGTGAAATTATTATTATTTTATTATGATTTATCGTTATGAACAAACCTTGAATACCGTTTATAAATTATTATTGATTGATTGATTGCTGGATTTACTTCTCAGCCGTTAAGAGTTTGTTTATATTCATCGTATACTGGAGCGTTCTCAAATAACACGACATACCTGTGTTGCAATTAGTAGCCCCTTTTCAGATACTAGGGAAATTTTCTTTTATTTATAATAAATTTGGGCCCGTGAATTAATTTAATATAGTAGTTGGTATATAATATTGTATATCGCATGTATGGCAATGTACATTTTCTTATCCGTGGAAAAAGTTTTAAATGATTGAATAATTATTAGTTATATTATTATTATTTTACTATTAAAATTTTTATTTTTATTTTTATTTTAAATTTTTATTTTTTTATTTTTTATTTTTTATTTTTATTATTGATATTTTATTATTATTTATTTATTAATTATTTTTTTATTTTATTAATTTTAATAGTTTATTTTTTTATTTATTTTATTATTTGTATCTATTTTTATTATTTGTATTATTTGTTTATTATTATAAATTATTTATGAATTTATTAATTATAATTTAGTTATTATAATTTATTATTATAGATTTATTATATATTGATAATATTTATTATTTATTATTATTATTATTAATTATTCGTATTTTCGCTGGCGTCTGCTGTTTATATATAAGTTTACTTTTATCTTCCATGATTCCGAAATATTTCTTCCCTATTTAATTGTTTTGATGAATTTTGCTGAAAATTAATTTTTATTAAAAAAAAAGTATATAGGTTATGGTTGCTTTTTATTGTTTCCGTGACCGTGGTTCGTGTCCCGGTGAAAGACCTACGGGACACTTTGAGAAATT
Source organism: Trachelipus rathkii (assembly GCA_015478945.1). Lineage (NCBI taxonomy): Eukaryota > Metazoa > Arthropoda > Malacostraca > Isopoda > Trachelipodidae > Trachelipus > Trachelipus rathkii. Next base: position 29,069 of record JABUQX010058221.1, on the reverse strand, counting down.
TCCGATTTACTAAACATGAATTTGAATGAATTAATCTTAAATCATATAATTTAAAGTGTGTATAAAATTTATAAATTTGTAAGGTGGCGTCTTATTACGGTTTTAATCTAATTTGACATTATATGTATGACTTTAATGATAAATTGTCTGGCTTGTGATATTCTTTGTAAATAAGTCTTCAGACTATTTTTTGTTTTTTCGAGTGCTTCGGCATGTGGAGGTGTGTAAGAGATTTTAAAAGTGACTGTTGATTATTCAGGTACAGCAGCTGTCTGCATATGCTGTGCGTGAATTGAAATGTTCATTTTATTTTACCTAGGTTTAATAACAGTAAAGTGATGTACTTGATGTATGCCTCATCTTTTAAATCTATCTTAAGAAAATGTAAATGGAAATTAGAATATATTTTGTTAATTGGAAGCTAAAATATTCCCTTTATTATTATTATATTTATTCATGGTTATAGATAATCTTATATTAATAATATTTTTTTTAATTATTATATTATTATTATTATTAATTATATATTATTAGTTATTATTATTTATTATTATTATATTATAATTAATAATTATAATTATATTATAATTATAATTATATTATAATTAAATTATAATTATAATTTATATTATAAATAATTATTAAATTAATAAATATAAATTATAATTATATATTATAATTATATTATTATAATTATAATAATATTATAATTTATAATTATAAGTATATATTATAATAGTAATTAATATTACTAATTATAATTATAATTAAATTATAATTAATTATAATATGTAATTATAATTATATTATAATTCATTATTATAATTATTATATGAGATTATTATTATAAAATTATTATTATAATTATAATTATAATTAATTATTATAATTATTATTATTAATAATTATAATTATAATTATATTATAATTATTTATTATATTATTATTATTATTAATGTATTATTTTATTATATTATTATTATTTATTATTATCTATTATTATTATCATTAATATTATTAATTGGATTTATTATTTATTTTTATTTGTTTTATTTGTTCTCTGTATTGTTTATTTTATTTTTAGTATTTAATTTTTATATTTATAATTTCTATTGTTTAGTTTTATTTTTATTTTTTGTGGGGAATATTTCTTATTATGATAATTGTTTATTATTATTTTTAATTATTATCTTTTATTTATTAATTTATTTCTTATTTTTATTTTTATTTTTTATTTTATTTTTATTTTATTTTTTATTTTTATTTTTTTTTTATTTTTATTTATTTATTATTTTTTATTATTATTTTATTAGTTATTATTATTATTATTTTAATTATTTTATTAATTATTAATTATTATTTTATTAGTTAATTTTTATTATTAATTTATGTATGTTATTTATAAGTGATATTATTATTATTATTAATTATTATGAAATATTATCAGTATCAATTTATGTTCATTAGGTATTTATTTTATTATTATGTTTTATTTATTATAATATTTTTTATTATTATATTATTATCTTTATTAGTTTTTATAATTTTATTATTTTTTATTATTTTTTTTATTATTTTTATAAATTTTAAATATTTTATTATTTTTAGTTATATTTATTATTTTTAATTGATTTTTATTATTTTTATTATTATAAATTTATTATTTATATCATTTATTATTATTATTATAATATTATTATTATTATATATTATTAATATTTTTATTATCAATAACTACATTAAACTCGTAAGACTTTTTTAAACTAGCCAATGCTTACGTGTGTTAAATTTCATTCCCCTTTAGTCAAACACTTAAACTTTTCAGATGCCCTAATTTCATTTTAATTTTTAATAAGATACTAGGTTACAAAATAATGTTATAGCCCAGGTGTTTATTGTAATTTTGCTTTTTATTGTTTCTCGTGACGCGGTTTTGTCCGTAAACCGAGCTGGACTCTTTGAAATTTCTGATCTATAGACAAGATATGAAGTGCTATCTTCGTTGAGAACATAAAGTTAAGTTTATAAATTATGGTAAATTTTTAAAAGTGCTCTTTCATTACGCGTTTATATTCTTAATTGTTCATTATAATAATCTTTAATGATAAATGTCTGGCTTGTGAATATCTGATGTAATGAAGTCTCAGTCATTTTTTTTGTTTTGAGCTTCGCATGAAGTGTGTAAAATTTTTAAATGACCTTGAATATATGCAGTGTGATCAGCTGTCCTTGCATATGCTCGGTGAATAATGTTTCATATTTTATCTAAGTTTGTAAAACAGTAAAGTGGTACTATGACTCTCTTGTTAACACTACTAAGAAAATTAAAATGGAAATTAGAATATATTTTGTTAATTGGAAGCTGATAAAACCTTTTATTATTTTATTATTATTATTATTATTATATTATTATTAATTATGTTATTTATTATTATGTATTAATTATTATTATTATTATATTATTTATTATTAATTATTTATTATTATTATTTTATATTTTTATAATTATCATTAATATTATTTATATTAGGTGGAACCTTAAGTGTTCAAACATCTGGTAAAACAAAGGGTACAGCAGGAGTAAAGTAATTTGTTCCACTGAAGACGGAAGCAGGTTTGCCATTTTAAATATTTTACAATCCCCGTCTTTGTGTTTGCGTTCACATATAACTTACTTGTACACTCCTTCTCCGGTCCAGAAATCTTTCCGACGTCAGAGTAAATGGGATCACCCAAACGAACTGCTAATTAGTGTAGCTACGCTTCGTTAAAATCAGTACGTTTGCTCTTAGAGTTTGACCAAATAATGATGGCAAATTTTTTCAAATTGATAGAATATATTATAAAAAGTAGGTAATTAATAATAGTAACAAAATATCTTGAACCCTTCCACATGGTATACACCTGAGCTGTGTGAAACTCTTTTTGTTTGGAAACTTAAATTATTTATTCTTTTTAGCGAAGTTTTAGAAAATGAATGCAATTTTTCTGGAACGTTCTTACTATATAATCTTATAATTTACTTTAGGAAAATGAGAAAACAATATTTTACGTACCGTAAGAAATGATTTTACTTCTTTAACTATATTGTTGTTTTCAGAACAAATTTTAGTAGTTTGAAAATGAAAAAAAAAAAAAATTGCTATTCCATCTGGTGAGATGCCATTTCTTAAATATAAAATTTTAAAAAAAAAAAAAAAAAAAAAAAAAAAAAAAAAAAAATTATATATTAATTTTTTATTTAAATTAAATAAAATTATTCCTAAAATGTTCTAATAGATGTATGATTGTTTGTCTTTGAGACTGTGTGTAACTAAAGAATAAATCATTGAAATAAGTAAGAAGGTAAAGTAGATAATTATTAGAAACAAACGTTTTTTCCTATTCATATTTTCCAGCAGATAAATTTGCAGCACTTAATAAGTTTTCAAAATATGTCAATAAAGTTTCCTGTTCTCTATTTAAATATCTTAATTTCATTACCTTTATATCATCACCAAAATGTTTTGATAAGTTGTAGCCCATTACTAGTTTTTGTTAGTGGATTTAATATTAATTTACCCACATTTTAATATTAACGTTTTCCAACATTAATTTTTATAATAACAAATAGACTAAAATTTTTTAAAAATATAATTATTCATGAATGTAAGAATTCTTAGAGAATATATAAAAATATACAAAAAAATCACTAGGAAGCAATATTTTCTAAAACAGTAACTATTTAAAAATAATAAAATTTAGAAAATACCAATTGTGTGATTCTTAAGCAATCAGTTGCTTTATTCTAACTTTTATTTCTCTCTACAATTATCTTCACCATATTGCAGGTGTCATCCTACCTTCCAAAAACATCGTATCTTAAAGCTATTGACATTTGGCTCTTGTTTTGCACCTCGGTCATCTTCTTAATCATTGTCTTTCACGTCTTTATCGACATAATTGCTTTCAACATAGATAAAGATGAGACGAAAAAAGTCTGGACTATACGACTTAAAGGAAGTTCAAGAGTAAAAGGAAACGATCTTAAAAATAAGAAGCTGAATGTCAAAGTATCAGTCGAGAAACTCATTTTAATATCACGAATCACTGTGTTATGCATCTTTGTTTTCTTCAATGTCATTTATTGGAGAGAGATGGGACGAATCACTGGGGTTTATGCAATCTTTGTATTTCTTCAATTGTCATTTATGCTGAATTGGTCATGTTTAGAAATGAAATTAATAAAGATGTTTTATTTTACCAATATAATATATTAGCAAAATGTATAGTTTTAGAATGTGTTATATTATTTTTAAATAAATATAAATATTTTTTTTTTGGACAATTGTCAGCTTTGAACGTCTTCTTATATTTTCATGATTTGTTAGTAAAAGCATCTTTAAGCAGTAAATGTTTCTTAAGTAATCAAATATAAAAAATTGTTAATAAAAGGTTTCAATATCGTAATATCTAGGTACCAAGTAAAATTTATCTGATTATGGGAATAACATGTTTATAAGAACTTTATAAACAAAATATTTTAAGCCTGATCGCTAATATTTAAAAAGAGAATCAAATTTTAAAAATTAGATTTTTCAAAAAAATAGATTAAAATTATTAAAAAATTAAAGTATAAACATTGATTTGTTCAATTTTTGATATTATGAAATTTATACTGACAATTAATTTAACTGATGAACCAAAGTAAGAAATTTTTTTTTTGAAATGAACATAACACTCTTTATTGCTTTCTAACTCAAAGACATATAAAGTGAAAAGTAGACAAATACAAGCAATTTTCATTTATGAATATATACATATGAATACCATTCTGCTATCCCCAAAAACTGACTGGAGAGGAGAACCAAATTGAATTCTTGTTCCACTCATCACCTTCACTATAATGAAAATTATGGCAGCAAAGAGAGAAAAACTCAACCTTCCCTTACTGTTAAACAACAAACAGTTGAATACAAAAATACATCTCAATACATAACTTTGAATGGAACCAGTGAAATGATGAAAATTACTGTCATAACGTTGGTCCAATTCAAAATTATTTACTAATTAATATGTATTTTGTTTCTAGTGTTTCAAAATAATACCTTAAGTAATATTAAATTAGTAGCTATATTTTTATTATGAAAAATTAAAGAAAAAAAATGATGTAAAAATATTTTAAAAGTGAAACACTGGTATAACAACATAAACAATGTAAGTGAAATTGATGTGTCCATATTTGCCCTACCCTCAAGAATTGTCGGGAAATTGGGTCAGAGCATGTTTGAGGCTGTTAGAAAAACTGTGGCGACTCATTTGGGAAGCTCCATGGATCCAAGTTTTGGTCCCACTCCATTGATTTAAAGATAAATAGTTAAATCCAAACAAATTTAAAAATACGTTGGCTTTCAAAAGTTTCCAGACAAATAAACAGAATAGATGCAGAATGCAAACGAGCGAGGAGAGAAACGAAATAAAAATTGATGTTTTGGTTAAGGAACGAAAAGAAAAGAGTCGAATTCGGAGGCTGAGAAAGAAAGAGGGAAGAAGGAAATTTGCTTAGAAAAGAGTTAATTCGAAGAAAAGATCTTTATAAAACAAATTTAAAACCATTTTAAAATAACTCTATTTATAGTTTATACAGGAAATAATACCGTAACAAATAAAATAAACTACATTTTTTTTTATAAAAACTAAACTACTACTACTACTACTATACTACTTCTACTACTATAGATAATTTCTACTACTTCTAAGTAATACTAACTTAATAAGCAATTAATTACCTAAAACAACTAAATAAAAATTATAATATAGATAAACAATCAAAATACTAACATTAACAACAATTTATAAATTAATAATAAAATAATAATAATAATAATAAGAATAATAATAATAATAAATTAATAATAATAATATAATAAAAATTAATTAATAATAGATACTTAATAATAATAATAATAATAATAAATTAATAACTAATAATCAATAATAATAATAATACAATAAATAATAATATAATTAAAATATAATTAATAATATTAATTATAATAATAATAGATTAATTAATAATAAATAATAATAGATTAATAATAAATCAATAATCCAATTTCAACCCAACATAAATAATAAATAATAAAACGAATAAAAAATTAAGAAACATAAAGACCTATTTGAGAAAAGATGATCCCAAGGAAGAGGACAGATCTACTAACGAAGTTTATTCCGTCTGTTTTTCAGGATGGACCCCATTTGCAGACATTTTGGATAAAGACGCCTACGCTTTCTTTTTGAATCCTTTTCTATAAAGAACTGTGCATCACATCTCACACCGATCGGACACCGATCCCACCTGATCTTTCACAATACCCAATTGTTTATTCAGCATTGTCTTCTCTTTCCTTTCAAAAACCTGGCGGGCGGCACGTCTTTGTGTGGGAGTCCGCCGTGCAATTATTTCATGTGCCTCAATCCTGTGCATTATCTTTATATACCTAATTATTATATATTATTACCATTATATCTAAAGAGAATTTTGATATATATTATTTATTATAATTATTATTTAATGTTATATTAATAATGTATATTATTTTCATATTCATTCATCTATTATTATATATTATATTTATTTAATTATTATTATATTTAATTATTTATCTATCATATTTAATTATTTAATTATTATTATAAGTTAATTTATAGATTATAATAGTTAGTTATATATACTCTACACCGTGTATATGTGGATTTTTACCTAAATATTAACATATCGATTAATAATATTAACTAAAGAGTAATAAGACTTACTCTCTTAATTGGTATATATACGCTATCACCTAATAATATAATTTTAGATTAATAATAAAATATAAATTTATATACCATATTGAGTAACCGTGTATATAATTCAAGTCAGCTACCTTTCTTCCTATAAATTATTACATATTATCGCGTAATTTGACATATTAGTGTGTAGTATATAGAGGTATTATATACTATATTATATATATATATATATACTAAATATAATTATATATATATATAAACAACATATTTTTATGTTGGGATATAGTTACTAATAATATTATTAGGTACGTATACTAATATTTTAAATTTAATATTTGCCACATATTTTCTCTCCAAGTGGCAAGTTCTTTACTTGCCTTGTCAACTTACTACTTCTTACTCTCTATCTCTCTCCTCTATATTACTTACTTCTCTTCTACTTACTACTCATCTTTATACTTCTCTCTCTACTCTTACTGTATTCATTCTCTATCTCTCTCTTACTATCTCTCATTCTCTCTTATTACTCGTGTCATTCACTCTCATCTCTCTCATCCTTCTCTTCATTCTTTCTGTGTAGAGTATACAAACTTATTCTTCTAATTTGTATAATACTATATATACTATATATACAATGTGGTAATTCGGCGTAATATTATTATTATATATATATTTTATATATAGTATGATTTTAGATTAGTGAAAAAATGTTCTTATCTAATAGCAAATGTATTTGTGTTGTTTGGGTGTGTAGCTATTGTTGCTTGTGTATGCTCTCTTGTGCTATCAAGAAAAATTATATGAAACTTACATTAAACTTTCATATATAATATTTCAAAGACTTTGTTGCGTCAAACCTCTCCTAGTTATCTGTCAGCTGCAGATATCTCTCTCTTTCATATTATTATGCTACTCTGAGGTTGCATAATACAATATAAATCATTATATGTGTACCGTTATAGGACATAGAACTGAGTAAGAATATTATAACTGAAATGAATGAACAAGTAGAATATAAGGTAATCTGATGTGAAGGATTATCTATGTTGAGAGTAGCAAATAAGTTATTGTTGAAATAACTTAACTATTCCTATTAGGTTATATTTATCAATTTTGGAATAAGCAAATAGAATACAAAGGAAAGGACTCATCTCAATTAAAGATAAGAGCTGAACAGAAGAAGAATGCTCGATGCAATGTATATATACAAAATAAAAAATCTTTGCACGAGAATGAAATCGAAAAATATATAGTTAATATTAAGATTTTGAGTCAGAGGAGAGATTTATATGATGATGTAAGGTGAACTGGCAGAGAAGATCGGTGTGTGAGTGAGGATAAACATAAGTCAGGGCAGACATAAACGAGTGTAAAATGATTGACAGCGAAATATGTCCGAATTTATCTAGAAACATATATTTTAAGTATAGAAGAAACAGAATACGTAAATATAAGACACATGACTGGTATTTATCCATCTCATTATAATTGCATTCCTTTTGCAATATTTTAGAAATTATGTGTAAGATCTTGTTCATATCTGTTGGTAGTTGCATTCACATTGTGTTTTTTATATATGTTTGTATTCTTATCGCTGTTACGTCTCCTTAGCGGTGACGATGTGATCGCCGCGTAGAAAATGGTAGAAGCTGATGAAGTGAGCGCAGTGAGGTTATAGGAATCGATGTTACAGAAGGAACGAAGAGAAGATTATGTATGTGAGTTGATGATAAGTCATGTGAGCAGAGTGTAGAGAGACGATGAAGAAGCGAGAAAGAGAATTTAACGCATTTTAAAAGCTTTTTGTATTCTCACAAAAATATTCATAAATTCTGTCAAATTAATTATCATTCTTACTATTCATTATTATTATTATCATTTTCTAATTATTTTATTATTTTATAATTATTTCTATTATTTATGTAATATCAACTTGTATGTATTATATATATATTTTTGACTCGTTATTAGAAATTTTCACGAAATGAATTGCACTTTGTATTTATAAGTACTATACAAGGAAAAATATTAATTTTATTATCAATTGTTATAACTGTTGGATCAATACCGAACAGACAATAATGTGTTCATTGTATGTTATATCTTGTTTGCTAGTACTATAAATAAACTCTATCTTAAATCTCTTTATACTAATAGGAGAGGTGCTCTTCTATAACTATGTACGGTAGTCTTATCTCAAACCTTTTCTAGATACGTAATAATTTTTGTATTGTGATATCTTACTTCAGTAGGACGTAGATTCTCGAGTAATCTATATAATTGTACCTTCTATTATTGTTTTCTTATTATTTTATTGTGATTTTTTATGTGATTATAACAGTAGACGAACAACACATAACTTGTGCTTGGTTACGATTACGTGATTGGATTCCATATTCATGTCAGATCATTCCTTATCGGACTAGTCTCGCTCCATATATATACGTAATTCTTATCTCCAATGTCAAGCGTAGGAGCATTCATTATTGCTGTGAAAGGGTAGGTGTAAAATAGCGTAGATAGTTATGCAGTTAACAAATAAAATTATACATTTTATCTTTCGTAATATTAGGCTCAAAAATTTAGATTACTATTAGAGTACTAAATTGTGCTTGTATCTCCTGCCATATTTAAATATATATATTATAAACAATGCGTCCTTTTAAAATATAAAAACAGTTAAATTTTTCGGAAAATATTCATCTCTTGGAGTTCAAATTGCTTTTCAAAAAATTTGTTCTTAAATTATATTTTATCTTTATATATATAGCATAAATATATAATTAAAAAATAAAATTAATAAAAAAATTGTGTTTAATATTTCCTATAGTAACACAAATAAATATGTTTTTATTTTTATTTATATTTTACTTGATGCTTTAATAATATTTCTGATCGCTTGATTACAGTGAACATGACTCCTTCATTTTTTTCGTTATCATCTCTGATAACTTATGAGAGTTCTTGCCAATATTTATATATTTGCATTTTATTAATAGGATTTGTGTTAAAGAGCTTACATTGTAGGCTATTATATTACAACTTTTTATTGATAGGTGAGTTATTAAATTTTACGATAGAAACTTAAAAAGACTCGTATTACTTTTAGATAAGATTACTATTCTTATAATAATTCCTTTCTCTCAAAATAATATGATAATGTTCTTGCATTTGTGTTTAACGTCTGCATCTTTAAATTTGAAATAAAACGGAAGCGGCTCAGATCGAAGAGATCATAGCTTACTTTTGCTATTTTTATATGATAGTGCTGTCTTTGTGTGAGATAGTTTTATATAGGATTTCTCTTGATGCCTCCAACGCTGCGAGCATATCGGGAACACACACATTACTATGCAGTTCTATTATGTTCCAAATATCTTATTACCGCTTATGGCCTGTGTTCCTTCGCCTATCGGCGATTAACGGTGTATCATGTTAGATTATTGTTGAAGTCGCCTTTGTGTTTAGAACTAAATATATTCACCCTCTCTAGTCAAACTCTTCAAATTTTTCTTTTAGATGTCGAAATGATATATCAATTTAAAGGACCTCCTGCCGTACTATTTTCTCGAAAAAGTCAAAATGCTGAGCTGAAATAACGCCCATTGTTGGACGTACGGAAAGAGCTCTCCCTCTATTATTATATATATCTATTATATCCACTCTAAGTGGTGATATTTTTTATTAAGATATTACTGGCATAGATTTTCTCTCAATTTGATTTTCGCTTCTATTCTCTCTCATAATTTCCTAATATAAATCCCTCTCTTAAAACCTACTATTTACTGTTTGGTGATATATTATTTTTGCAAGATGTTCTCATATGCAATCGCTCTTTCGAATTTTTCAATCACAGATTATAATAGCGTCAGAGTACTCGCTCATTTCTCTCTCTCTCTTGCAATTCACAGTGTAAATTTGCTAGTGGCAGATATTTTATCGAATTTGTCTAATCAAAATGTGTGTGCTTATGATTTCATAATTGTCCTCAATGGGAAGTGAATAGTAGATGAAAAGACACTGCTATGACTAACATTTCCATTGTATCTTCTCTTTTTTGGTCGGTTATTGAAATACAAATAAATAACTAGTTGTTTTAATAAATTTTAATTTATATTAGACTCACTAAATATATTACGATAAATTTTAATATATATTTCTAGACATAATTATTATATATGTATACTCAGAATAAAAAATAATGGAATGATCACACTCTATATATTTTAACGTCAGGTCTACTCATTTTATTCTACCAATATGACTCCACTACTAGGTAATATATTTTTTAGATATCACTATAATATGAAGATTATTCATTATTATAATATATATACCGCTAATACCTCAATCAATTATATATATATAGAAAGCTTGCTCACTGCGTAGAAAGCGACTAGTCACTGTCTAGTTTTAACACCTACTGTATTTGCTTCCTTTTGACTATTCCATCATTTTATACAGAATCTAATTGGATCACTCGTACTGCGATACTAAACCCCCATAGTTTATCTTTCTCAAAGATACTACCCTACATAGAACAAAGTGTGTGTGGCATGAAAGGCAAGGTGCTTATAGTGGTGAATTCTAAGAAGAGCACTGTACTCGGCTAGATCATTCATATGTGCACTCCCAGATGAGGTATTCAATGACACTGAGTGCCGGACTCGAAGATTCAAGGTAATCTATACAAAACTCGTTTACAACAGTATTTCGCGTAGCTTCCGCGAAGTTATTTGAGCTTACCAGATTATATCTTCTGTTGCACAAATAATTCTGTTCAAACATCTACACCCATAACTGCATGTAATTCCCAGAAGTAGCTCTCTACTGGTTGAGCAATGTCTTTACATAAACAATGGTGTTCGATAGGCTCTTTAGCCGAAAAATATATCGCTGGAATAGGTCCCTGAAAGTGCGTCTCTAGGTATAATCTCTGTTGGTTCTTGTTCCTCTTACAATTCCATTGCTAACGAGTGTTGTTTGTTTCAATATTGCTTCTATCGAAGCTCCAGTAATCTAGGAGACGTGTGTATTTTAACCCACAGCACTTGTGTTTCGTATATTCTTAATTGGCACCAAATAGGAGCCCTCCCAAACTATAAACCGAACACCATAGTGGCTTCCGTTGTATCGCCTTTCAATACTATGGTGTTTCCGCGCCTCTCCACAATTTAGTGTAGAAAATGGTTGAGTGGCTTAGGAGCACATAACAACTACCATTAATTTATTTCTCCGTTTCACTACATTAAAAATCAAAAGTAGGTATTATGATAATCTAGACGCAATCTTGTGTCTCACTAATTTCTCTTGAACATATTTTTTTAAATTTATAGTGTGATTGTTAATGATCAACATTCTATTCTTTATTAATATCTTTAGAATATTATATATTAAAGGGATATTTAATGTTATAGGTATCTCTTTTCATTTCTCTCAGAATGTTTATAATGGCTATCTCTTATGTTTAATATGTTTGTGAGGTTATATACTAACGTATTTTGAGATTCTCTAATTTATCACTTTATATATTATATGATTGATATATTATATTCATCCTTATGTAATAAAGTAAATAAATAATTTCCATTCAATATAGTTTATAATACTTTTAAAATAAAGTTAGTAATATGAAAATTTAAGAGTCACTCAGAATAATAATAAGTTATATTACAGTATATATATATATAATATTTAATAATTTAATTAAAACTATTAATATAAAATTGGTTATCACTCTTAAAATTATTATTAATTAGTAATAATTAATATTTATTTTACTCTTTTATAATTAAAAAAAATAACAAATAAGTAAAGAAATGTTACTAAATTAAAAAAATCTCAAAAATAAAGTAAATACAATAATAAAAATGACATAAAAATAAAAAATAAAAAGTAAAAAATAAAAAAAAACTTAATATATAATAATATTTTGATAATATTAGGTTTCTTATAACATGAATTCTCTCTCAAAATACAAACAATTCCACTAGACGTAACCTGTGGTAACATATCACCTCTATTTCGAAGTGTGCTCATGGTTTTAGGCTCGCGGAGCATTGTAACTATCTCCTACTCTCAAAATATTGAGTGCAGATTCGCCAATATATTGCTTCATGCCATTCGTAAACCACAAAATCGGTCTCGATGTCTAGTGATTAATCTATTATACTCCTCAGCTTACCTCACTCCTTGAGATATCTAGCGATTAATTTAAATCTACATCACACGGAATAACATAACTACATATTGATAGAATCACTTCGCTATGCTTATACAATATAACAAATATATTATTGAATCATCTCTATATTATTTCTCTCTACTGATTTTGCGTCGTCTTGTAATTTATATGCTCACTACTACATTAGTTCATTAATTTGTGAATAATCATATTCTCTATATAAATATATATATGATATACTATTATATATATAATATACTATATACATATATATACTATTATTTAATATACTATTAAATATTTATATATATATATACACATATAATATATACATATATATTCTACTTGTAAATATAATACATATACTATAATATAATATTACATATTCCTAATTAACTAATATAACTAATATATTACTAGTATATACTTATAATATTATATATAATATTCAATATCTGAATAATATACTATATATAATATATATTAATATTATTATATTAATATATTCATACTATATATCATATATATATATAATAATATATAATATATATATAATATATTATATACCATATATATATATATATATATTATATAGTATATAATATATTTATATATATATTTAATATATATATATATATTAATATATATATATATATATATTAATATATATATATATACCCTTCTTTAATATATACTATATATTATCTAATATATTAATAAACGTATCAAACATAAATTACAAAGATTATTGTCTTTTGAAACTAATTCTAGTGGATATTAGTACTATTAATAAACAGGTATGTGCCCTATTTATAAATTGGAAATCATACTCAAGCCTGAGGAATACTATTATTCCATATATTAGCATATATAAACGGAATGTTAACCATCTGATATAAGGATAACTCGGCGCAATACCCTTTATTTTCCATAATTGAGCATATTTATTCATTTTATCAGACGTTACAACTCTTCAGACATATATTTCAACTGTTGTAAACCTGAGATGGCAGAACAGTTATGAGAGATTTAATAGGCCAGCACTCAGTCGTTTAAGTCGACCTTACTCTATTGATCTTTTGATTAATAAATCCTGTATTATAAGGCAAGTAAACTCTCTATTGATCTTTTATCTCATTGATATATTGATGTCCCTCTCGTTTTTGCTTACTTAGCATCCAAATGCAGAAATTTCTCAGTACATGTCCGACGTATAGATGAATTTGTTTCATTATAAATTCAAAAGGATCTTCTTTTGTATAGAACCATAATCTTATTAGTTTAATTATAATAATTTGATGATAGAACTTAGGAATCACAGTGTCTATCCACTCCTATTCAGTCTAATGATAAATTATATATTTGATACTGCTCATTACGTCCGCTTTACTCGTCAATGATGCATAGAGAGTATATATTGTGCAAGAAAATACTATATCATTCAACCAAACGCATTTTTCGCCCACTCATATTCAATAATACTCTATTAATATATATCGAAAACCGTATACTTTGAGCTCAGTAGAAATTTCTAATCTACTTGAATACACACATTATGCTCAAAAGATCATATAATGTACTATATTGCGGACTACCTAATATTGATACTATACATAAATGTTTAGTCTATATATGTTATAACAGTGTATAGAACTAATAATATTATTATTGATATAATATAGCATTGTTTTTAGGTCTATTGCTCTATTGTTTAATTATAGTGCTGTGCAGACGCATAGGAAACAGATTAGAAAAATTGAGTAATGTGTCTCTATTTAATACAGCCATCTGTAAATACATGTTATGTACCTCGACTTGAGTTATCAGGGGGCGACTAACTATATAATCACCACAAAAATGTCTGAGATTTTCGAAAACACACTTTGCCATAGTGTATAAATTTTATCTCACTTTCTCTCTCTCCTGTCTAACAAATTTTCTTAGGCTTGTCGTGATTAACAGCAGGACCTTTAAACATCAGCTGACTTTAATCGAACACTTTCATTGAGCAAACGCACAAACCTAAAGAACACAAGTGATAGCCCGGTAGTGTATCTTATGTATAGTAAATATATGATCGTAAATACATTAGTAAATAGTAAATACAATACTTATATCATATGTATAAAAGGATTAATCATATAATAAGCTCTTTTTGAACATCTAAGTTTCAATATCCCACCAGCTTGAGGAACGTGAGACAACCAGCAAATAATATAAATTCTCAAATGGTAAATTCAGAGCTAAAAAATAAAAATTGAATTTTGATCTTCTTATGTATTTCTGTCATTTTTTATCTTCCTTCAAGTAAAACTTAATCGTTGGTTCAACTCTGCTTCGTTTTAAATGCTATTTGCCATAATTTATATGGCTTAAAAACATATATATCGACATATAATTATATATATAATATATATAATATAGTATATAATATATATTAGCCTATATATATTATATATAATATATATATATAATAATAATACTAAGACACTATACACACGACATCAATATATCAGTTATATATATTATATAATATATATATATATATATTAATAACTTGAAAATCAATATTAATATATATATTACTCATATATATTACTATACTATATAATATCATATATATATTATACTATATATATGTTATATATATATATACTATATAGTATACTATATAATAATAATTATATATATAGTATATATATATATATATATTATAGTATATTATATATATATATATAGATAATATATACTATATATATAGTATATACTACTATAAAATATATACTATACTATTATGTGTTATACTATATAGATATATATACTATATTATCATTACTCTATATATATATATAATAATTATATACATATATATATACATATATATACTGTAAATATATTTAATTAACACAATGCTCTACAAAAAACATTCAACTTTTCAGCCGATATTTTTTTTTATTATTTTTTTTATTTTAAGTTATGCAATGCAGTTTTTCCAACATCTGTTTTTTAGTATCTTTCTCATAGCAATCGACGTTATTTGTGTAATTACGACTGGCATGAAAGCCCAATTATTGAGCATCTTCTCAATGTTTGTAGGGTGAAGTTCTACCGCATTGCTCTGTGATAGTCAGAGTTACCATTATGTTTTATGCAGGATTTACCATGTATTAAAGAAAGCCTAATGAAACCAAAACTGAATCTTCTACTATATATAGCATACACTAAATAATATCTATACTAAAAATATATTAAATATATATATATATTGTATTTTTTTTAATTTAAGATAAGCACATTTATTTTTACTATATAGTATAAATATATAATATATACCATGGCTATTAACTACATTCTAGATGCAATAATCTGAAAATAAAGTTTAACAAAAAAATAAAATATTCTTTGATATATAATTTGATCAACATAAACCAATAATATAAAAAACATTTTAAAAAATCTGAAAAAATATGTCAGAGCTTTATAGCTTGCCACAGTAATTTTGTTAGCTACCGCCCAGACAACACAGCCATGTAGTGTGGATATTAAGCCATTATGCTTATGGTAAGCTTCTCCTAAGCCAAAACATCACTTCCACCTAAACAACTTCTCCAGGGAAAAACCAACCGTATATCGAAAGGCCGTACTCAAGCTCTACTTTGGTAATGCCTATGTGGTGATTTAAGATAAGCCGACTGGGCACTCAGTAATCTTGTATGAATTATACAAACACCTAGTGACACCTCAAAAGGAAAGTAAAAAAGCAATGCCTTTAGTATTCCCAGATACCTGGCGAGAGCCACGAACACTATGAATGAACTGCCTTCTGCAGCGTGGAATTTTACAAAATATGGAAAAGAGCGGTAAAGGAAGGCAGATCTATTCCATCAAACCAGAATATTTTCGACTAAACCAGAAGCCCAGTTTCCTCATAATGAAAAGCTACCCTATAACCCATTCACCATACAGCTTCTGTAAGTATGTACCGTTCAAAAAACTGGTAAGGATGTCATATTCAAACAAACGTAAGATGTAGCTTCATACAAACTAGTAAGAAGTAGCTTTATACAACCTAATAGTATATATTCTATATAATATAATAGTATATATCATAATATATTATATACTATATTATAATATATATATATATATATATATATATATATAATATAATATATATATATTAATATATAATACTGTACAATTGTAGATATGTTTTCTCTTTTCATTTCTGGAAGATGAATAAGCTGCATCTGAAACACTGCAGGGCTTAAATCCGTGAATTGAAGAATTTAATTCATACTAATTGCGGAAAACCTAGATGTGATAGCACCGTATGTGTTAGGGATTTTTAGGAGAATTGTAAAGATTCCAAATATACAAAACAGCTGATAAAAATATACTCACTGCATTGTTATAAACAAATAGGTTCCGTACTCAAAAGAATTGGGCGTATATCTTACACCTCAGCATTTGGAACTTTTTTCGAGAAAATGCTAAGGGTATGTAGTAACGAACATGAGCTGAAAGCATATCACAAGGATAATTCACGACAACTTGGAAACGCAGATACCAGGGCGTTGGAGATAGTGCCATGATGCGGTGAATTAATATCGTGGTTTTAGATACGGAGAACAGAACAAATACACACCCAAAAGCGACTTTTAAATGACAAAGTAAGCACTGTTTTTTGGCTTAATAAGAGCATCGACTTAATATTTTTGAGGTATTAGAAATGGTATCTTATTCAAAGTAATCGTCTTTCTTTAAAGCTTTCTATTCGTAAAAATTTAAACTTGTTAAATAAAAAATTGTAATACACAATACATACAGTGATAGCTCATTTAACAAACAATTCAAAATGCCAAAAACCTTAAATTTATCTCGCAAGACACTCGTCACAGTACTTCGAACTGCAATAGCAAAAAAACACTGAGGTTCCATCTATCTGTATTCACAGACCGTCCAAGAAAGTATACCTCAAGATATCAATACAAAAATAAAAAAGAACACCATCCTTCTTACCCTGTAGTTAATATGCCAGTTATGTTATCAAACACTTTTTCTACTTCTCTTTATCTTTAGTTCTTATTGCGGGGGGCGCCATTTAGATTTTATCTTTTAATCAACGATAAACATATTTAAGCAACACATTTTTTCCGAAAAGGCAACTTTGAACTCCCAACGCAGCCACATGACACACTATTTTCCCGAAACAATTTAACCATGCGCTTTTTATATTTAAAAGCGACGCATCTTGTCTACATATTTAATTCAGGGACAGCATTTTCAGACCAAGCTAGAATCATTCAAAACTTCTTTCGCCTATTACCGAAGGATAAATGTCATTTTATCTTCCTCCAGACGTTCCCCTTTCTTCCCCTTTCACAGAAGAATCTCCACCGCCTGCCACTGTACTCGTTTTACTAACTTTGGCCGCTCGCTCCTCCATTTGCCGACACGATACTGAACCAAACTTCGTAAAAGCAAGCACCATTCGTCTACGCGACCTGACAATCAAAACCAATAATCAATAAAAAACAAAAACTCAGCTAGAACATTCTACAGCCGAGCACTCTTAATGCAACGGTCCAACAAATAGTTTCTTGAAACACCCAAAAAATCAAAAGACCAAAGTTTGAGAACTCTCTTATAAAAAACTCCTCTCTCTCCTCTCCTCTCTCTCTCATTCTCTCTCCTCATCTCTCTCTCTCTCCTCATCTCTCTCTCTCTCTCTTCTCTCTCTCTCTCTCTCCTCTCCTCTCTCGACGCGGGTTAACGTCAGAACACATTTTACAACGGCAAACATGAACGCAAAAACAGATGAATTATTAGTGGAAACTCTGCATAGAGCTTTCTTCCTATTGCAGAGACCTTGTTCTCACCTCTGGCTCTTTCATTCGGTTCTACCTTATGCACCCGTCTTTCCCTTCTCTCTTCTCCTTCTTTTCTTTGCTCTACTTCAATTTCCAGACATAATCTTCCTATCATCTTTTAAATTAATCGATTGTCTTCTTTTACTCTATTTTTTCTCTTCTTCTTTCTCCATTCTGTAGTCACATCTACTATATCTACTCATTCTACTCCTACATGATATCTTTCTCCCATTCAGTCCTTTTATTTCTCTTCACATTTATCTATAATATTCTCTCTTACTGTTATATACGTTCCAAAACTTTTTATAAATAAGTTGCAACAACTTATTGCGTCCAATGTGTGCGCATGATACATAATTCGCTATCAAATGAGTCATCTAAACTCATTATTCATGAAAGTTTATTATTCAATAAATTTTATTTTACAGTAATTCCCACAACACACACACACCACACACACACACCCACGATATATATATATATATATTATATATATATATATACACTATACATAACTATATAATTATATACATCATATACTAATATACATACTATTATATATATATACTAAATATATATATATATATATATATATATATCATACTATATATTATCATATCAATACTTATATATATATTCCATACATATAACACATATAGTACTATATATATAGTATGATATATATACTACTTATAGAAAAAACATATCTTACTAAATATATATATATATCATTATACTATATCTATTATAAATAATATAAATAATACTATAATATATTTTTTATACTATATATTATACTATATATACTATACTACTATATATACTATATATACTATATCATATATATATACTACTTACTATTATAGATGTAATATATATACGTTACTACTATATTATTAACTAACACTAATAATGATATATATAATAACTATATTATTATTAGATATATACTATATATACTAATATATATAATATATATCAATGCCACTATAATAGATATCATACCTACTACTTATATCAGCTTTCGGCATCGAATGGGCGCGACCCCCAAAAAACCCGCCCGGTTTTCTTTTTAGCACAACTACTGGAAAAAAATGCCGCCATACATTTTGCCCACAATTAGCGGCTTTTTTGTATTTTTTTTTCTTTAAGACCTCAAAATAGAGATTAAAAATAGTACTACGCAAAGAAAATAACAAAATTCATTAAAATTTATACTCTCTTCATATCTTACGTTAAACATATTCTAACACGTCATTTGAATTCACTCTTGCCCTAAAAAAGGAATATCATATATTATATTACGTATATACTATTATATACTTTATATATATATATATCCTATATATAGTATTATATATATTATATTATATATATATATATATATATATATATATATAATATATATATAGTATATATATATGTATATATATGATACTATATATATAATATATATATATATATATATATAATATATATATATATATAATATAATAATTATATATATTATAATTATATATATATATATTAGTATTAGCCGTGTTCAAAAGTGGACCTGCAGATTTCTTCGAGCAGCATATTGAGATGGGGAGGAGTAACCAGGTCTTAAAGCTTGTATCACTTCAAAAGTGCTTCAGATTCAACACTTTAAAAAAATGAGACGTGTTAGCATAAAAAAAAAAACTTTGATATTTTTTGGAACAAAATTCTTTTTGTGTGGAGTTGTGTTCTAATGTATATTTAGATAGTCTTTTTTGATTTTGACGTGTCAGATGCAGAATATCACCGTTTTCATTGTCGAATGTTCTTTTGCAGACCATCGAAAAAAGTTAGGTTTGGAATCCCTTTCTTCTACATCTGTAAGATCCATACCTTCAACGGTTGTATTAACACATGACTTCACTAGATCTTGACACGAAAATGACCAAGCGCTATTGCAAATTTTTTTAGATGCATCTTTTATTCTTCAACTTTATTTCTAATTTCATGTTACATACCAAATACTTGTACATTTACTTTGCTGGGGGTTCTTAGACAATTCGAACTTGCAGTCATTCATTTCCTAGCGTTTCTGCAGCTCCAAGAGTCTTTGGCATTATTGTTATAAACTCAAATTTATAATAACTTAGCAAAAATTAAAACAAAAAATTAAATTAAAATGAAAATTCATGTTGTTGCTGAAAAGAAAGAAAAAAATGAAAACCCAATTTAACTGTTTTTCGGATCTTAGCGTGAAAAAGAACGAAAAAAACCCCGGGTCCACTGGCCTTTTCTTTTTAAAAATGTTTTTTTTTTGCCAACCCTGGATATAATATAATATATATAGTATATTATATATATAATATATATTATAATATTAATATATATATATATATATATATTAGTATATATAATTATATATATATTATATAATATATATATATATATATATACTTATATATATATATATATATTTATATATATAGATAAACCTCATGAAGAACCAACTCTCAAGTATCAATACAACAAATTACATCAAAACAGATTCTCACCAGAAGCGACTCTTGCCCAAAAACTTATGTTTACGTAAATACTTTACTTGATGCTTCGAGGTAAAGAGTTCCGAAGAGATAAAATTCTCTAAGAAATATAATTCGGAAGTTCTCCAAACTGGACGAGAGTTTAATGTCATAATTTCATGAAGTCCATACTATATACAAGAGAAGTCAAAGTTTATCTCACTTTTAGACTCTTTCCAAATGAGTGTGCTCTACATCGCCTAACACCCCAGATCAACTCATGTAAACTCATATCTCACCTTCCAGGAAACCATCATTTCACCTCTAAAAACCAGAACAATTTTCGCCCTCCAGTGCCACTTCCACTTACCACTACAGTAAGTCACATACACAGGCTCATTTACAAAAGGATCGAACAAAAAATCAAATCCTCTCTCTCCTCTCTGCTCTCTCTCTCTCGCTCTCTCTCTCTCTCTCTCTCTCTCCTCTCTCTCTTCTCTCTCTTCTCTCTCTCTCCTTCTCTCTCTCTTCTCTCTCTCTCTCTTTCTTGATCTCTTCTCTAATATATATATATATATATATATTATTATATATATAAGATATATTATATATTATATATCTTATAATATAATATTATATTATAATTATATATTTTATATCATATTTTTAATTCTGAAGGGTGAAGGGCTTGCTGTGTGTAGGTGAGTGTTTGTGTGGATGTACAGTACGCGTATTTATGTAGCAAAAATATATTTTACTTAAATACTGTAAAATTTTTAAATTGTTAATAACCTTTTTTGTACTTATGGTTAACACTTTTAAAATTAAGAAATTAAAATCTTGTAATTTATATTTATAAATCACTTATGTTCACAATATAATATTCCCCCCCGAGCATTTTGATTGATAGTTCGTATTTATTCTAAACTTATTGTTAAAGATTACAAGTAGTATTTTACACAAATCATTATGCAACCGGTCATATAAGCTTATCCAGGTTGAGAGGCTTGATAAAGTTCTTTTGGAAAGTGAGGTAAAAAATCGGTAAAACAGGAAATTTCCTCTCGACACGAGCTCTCATAGGCCGCGGAATGGGAAAGTGAGGTACGACGACTGGCAAAGCTCGCAGCTTTTCACGGCTCTTTTTTTTGTGATGCCTGTTGAAAAATGCTCATCACCTTCAAGAATCCCATCAGCCCCTTCAAGAAATCAACAGTGAGTTCTGAATCATCAAGAACCTTCACGAAATTCACCAGCGTCTCTATCAGAGTTCTACACCATCCTTTTTCGAGCATCTTCTCCCAGTTTCTTCTGTTGATATCAAGATAATTTAAAGTTCCTGAATATTTAGCGTCTGCTGTTAGTTATTGGCTTCATATTTTAGAGGCTAAATTCTTTCTAAGGTTACCTCTGAGCAAAATAGTTTTTACCATACTTTTCCCAATCTTCTCTCAGAGGTGCCAGCTCGCACTTTCCCTTCGGACCTTGAGAACAAGAATTTCTCATCCCTTAAAGAGTCTATTCTTTCCCTGTATAAGATTTGAGGGAAGATTTGGCTTTAGCGTATGGCAAAACGGCAGTTGTACCGTCGGAAGATACAGCTTTTGAAAGATGTCAGAAGCTACGTGATGAAGAAGAATCAAAAGATTATTGCATTTTCTACCAAGAAAAGCGTTTTTAGTGTCACTGAGATATATTTTACAAGATTCTTGGATGAAATATAAATTGATTAAGTTTCTGGAGTTTGATGAAACAATGGTAATTTCCGAAGACGGAATTACTGCTTTAAATATCACTAGAACAAGAGAACGAAAACGTTTCCTCGCTTTCGAACCCTCCCACTGATACAGTCGGCATTCCATAAAATATCAAAGAAGTACGACGGCAAGTCCGTTTAGTTAACAGCACAGAAGTGCCAAAAACTTTTACTTGCCGTAAGCGGGGATTTTTTCTGCTGATGACTTGAAGATATACAACAGGATACAAAGATAGGAAGGTGATCGGGGGAATCCAGATGTGTAAAGAATTTAACAGACGAAGGAGAAGGATTAGATGTTAGAAAATAGTTTAGAATGTTGAGTTCATCTCTCAAACTTTCAGGAATACGAGTGGGGAGCTGTACCAACTGCTCGAGATCATTCTGGATAGAAATATTTTTGGCAATTAATCAGCTGTATCTTGGGAATTAGAGAAAAACCATTGGCGGTGTTGATCGTTGAAATGGCCAAGAACAATATTTTCAGAGAAAAGGAAAAAGGGAGGATGTGTTATAATATAGAGAATAAGTTTTCTAGGAATTTATTATAGTCAATTGTGTTAGGAGAGAAATATTCAGATCGGATGAATTTAGTAATAAATTAACAGGATAGTTTGAGCCTTGACGTAGAAAATTCGGATGATTCCAAATCAGAAACACAAGAAAAAAATAGATACGTTTCGCACATAGTTCCAACAATCGCCTTTACCTGAAAATTGGAAATAGAAAGAGTAAGAGTCAAACGTGAAAGATTTGTTGTCAGAATGTTCAATCGCTTGAGTGTCGTTCAAGAATAAGAGTTAAGTTTTGGAGGAGGAGAGGTGATGTTCAACAAGGTGGAAACCAGATTTAATACTACGAAGGTTGAAAAAATTTATAGAGCAAGAAGACTGTGCGTCTGAACAGACCGACATTTTCGTGGTGGCGTCAACCCGATCACTTGAGGCCCTCAACTCCCCAAGTGGTTAAGGGGAATGGGCGAGCAAGGGCCTCTCTTTGAAAATTTTCCCCCAAGGCTTCTCCAAGGCTAATCTTGTAGTTGCCATTTCTATTTTATATATATATATATATATATATATATATATATATATATATAACTCTTATATATATATATATCTACCTATCATATACTTATATATATATATATATATATATAAGAAAAATGTTTCACAGACAGGAATTGGATTTCATAAAGGAGCCTACTTCAATGAAATAAAGAGTCGATATATATATATATATATATATATATATATATATATATATATATATATATATATATATATATATATATATATATATATATATATATATATATATATATAAATAACTAACTATATATATATATATATATATATATATATATATATATGTATTGTGTGTGGCCAGCAGCCAGCTCTCTCTCTCTCTGCTGTACCATATATACCATTATGCATAATCAGTGAGCAACAGTATACAACCTAAGTTAGAAATCAGTCTCGATCAATTTTAAATATAAAACGTAGATTAAAATTTAAAGATAAAATTTTTAAATTTGATAAATAGTTATTCTGGTCAAATTTGTTTAATTTTTTTTAAATATAAGTTTGATTTTACCTTTTAATTTTAATTGCGATATATTTTTCCTTTTAAAATTACTTTAAACCTTCAATGAGAATTGAAGAGTTGACCTAGTTAAAAGTCTAAGTTTCTCTTAAGAGAATATATCATAATTTACATGGCCGTAAAACTCATACATATTATTGTCAGATTTAGTAATTTACCCATATGTTTTTGTCTTTATAAATGTAAAACCCACAAGATTGTAGTTGAGGCTGATTAACATCATCTGAATAATTAAATAAATGTTTGATATAGCTTCTGTAAGGATAGTTTTCAGCGGAATATCTTTGAAATGTTTCCTTGAGAAACACTTCAATTTGGTTAAAACGGATATATAAAAAGTTAATTTCGGTGTACACAATGTGATCGAAGCCTGTAAGATCTGATCCGTCATCATTAACTAACTTTGATTTTAAATATGAATAATGCATTTGAAAGGTCGAGATACTGGTCTGTAGCACTAGGGATGTTGAATTCTAGATGTACATCTGTATTTGTGATAATATGAATTGGGTTAATACTGAAATAATTAGTTTTCACTTATCTGATCCGTATGGGATTCACTGAAAAAATATAACAGTTTTGCAACAGTCTAAACTGGAGGGGTGAAGAAAATTCATCTTGTATCTACCAACCAGGGATGGGGTGTCGGTGTCGGTGTCAGTGTCGGTGTCGGTGTCGGTGTCGGTGTCGGTGTCGGTGTCGGTGTCGGTGTCGGTGTCGGTGTCGGTGTAGGAGTCGGTAAAATTGCCAAATCCTTGTCGACTCCAGCATACTCTGTTCGAATGTTTTAGTGTTTAGAGTTGAAACATCTTTAAAAGATTATAAAATTTAATTTAATTTATAATAATTATTATAAAGTTTAAACTTTTTCATTATTTTCTTTTTCAGAACAATTATTAGTACATAATTTACAATTAAATACTTAATTTAAATAGTTTTTCAAATCCATAAATATGAGCTGTAAAAGTAAAAAATCAGCAGTTTTTCAGTATTTCGCTTTTTCTGAAGATAAAAATTATTATATATGCAATGTAGAGGTAGAAAGAGAAAAATGTCAATCAAAGCAAACTGCAAGAACAGGAAAAGAGCACCTGGGAAGAAATGCTCCTAGAACAAGCAATTTAAAGCCTCATCTGCAACGCTGTCATTTAGAAATTTTCAAAATCGTTGAAGAAAAGATAAGGAAACTCCGACTATCAAACAAAAGACTGAAGAAAAGAAAACGAAGGCTCAGAGATCAATTGTTAAATATTTTGAACCCAAAAAGGTAACTGTCTTCATGACTAGTGAACTATTCAAGCAATCCATTATTAGCATAGTTGTCAGAGAACAAATTATTTTGCTATAAACATTCAGTTTTTGAGTGATGAACACAAAATTATGGTGAGAACTTTGTCAGTCAGTAACAGATACAAGGACGCAACATGACAGTAGTTTTATTCGTAGTCTTGTTGAAGAAGTTATTAAGGATTATGAAATTAAGAAAAGACAAATCCTAGCTATAGTCACTGATAATGCCTTAAACATGATAAAAGCCCTGGAAAAATTAAATGAATCTATGGAAATGGAAAATATTGAAGAGGAGAGTGAAGAAAATAGTGAGTTAGATACGATTTGTGAAACAGGTATAACTGAAGTGACTGATTTCTCAAATATTACGCATATGTGATGTACAGTGCATACATTGCAGTTGGCCATTAATGACGGCTTAAAAGAAAAACATGTTGCAAATTTGGTGTCAAGAGTGCGGAATATTGCCATTGCTGCAAGAATACCAAAAGTGGATAGTGTGCTTCAGCGTCGAGCAGGTAAGGGTGCCATAAAAGATCAAGTCCCAAGATGGTCTAGCCCTTATCTCATGATTGAAAGACTCTTGGAGTTA
>JABUQX010058220.1:40000-45175 GCA_015478945.1 Trachelipus rathkii | reverse complement strand
TATATATTATTATTATATAGATATGTTATTATATATATATATATATATGCATATATATATATATGTTATATGTATTATAATATATTATATATATATATATTATTATTATATATATATGTTATATATTATATATATTGTTGGTTGTTATTGCTACATATTAAGGTTATTACAGTTAGCAGCATATATGGGTTAATATGAGCGTACATGTAAGGTTATATTATTATGGTTATTGTTGTTATATACATATATTGTATATATATATATATATATATATATATATATATGGATATATATATATATATATATATATATATATATGTATGTATATATATAATTAAAATAAAAGCTACCTCATCTCTCCCAAATCCGTTGTACTGTTTGATGATTATTGTGTTACTTTCTAAACAATTTAAAAACTATTTTTGAGTTATAATAAATAATAATGTGTAAAGCAAGTAACTGGGTTCACTTACCCTAATATAAAGAAAAAGCTAAACAATATATATATGGTATATATATATATATATATATATATATATACATATTAAGGTCTATTAGATCCATCTTTTCGAGATAATTCTGTAATTATGCTATATAAATATATATATAAAGAAGTGGTATGGTATATATATATACATATATATATATATATATATATTATATATATATAAGTTAAAAGGAATTATTTTTTTATTAGTTATGCATATATATATATATATTATATATATATATATATATATATATATATATATATATATATATATATATATATATACTCTATCGTCGTCTTCTTCATCCTCCCCATGGATCCTCACACACCGGCGTGGAGTGCCCAATCATTCACCAGAAACAGAATAGTTAAGTAAAAGAACATGACCTAAGTCGAAAAGAAAGTCCCCCCCCCCACCATACCTTCCCCTCATTTAAAATGAGCCCGTCACAGCTATAACCCACCCTAGACCTTCACTACATTGCCATAAACCCCAATGTGGTATCTCGTCATTGTCAGGGCTGATCCCCTGGGCAAGACCCACAACCATGCTCTCTCATAAAAACCATACCATTTACTCCTAACCTTCATTATTTTTCTACTTCTTTGTGCTAATTTCACATTCCTTTTCTTCAGACTCTCTTTTACTGACTCGATCCCCTTTTTCTTAGGACTCTCTGCCTGTCTCTTAATAGGACACTCAAAATTATACGAACGCTTGTTAACCAATCGACTACCGTCCATATTTTCCACTATATATTTTAACATCCAAGCAGAGCCTGATCTAGCTATTTAACCGCTCCGGGCAAAATTAATATTTGCCGCCCTTTTCAATGATACCTTATAAACTGTAACTTACGGTATGTATGTATTTTTTATCGACTTATGTATCTTTCAGCTTGGGAAACAGTGAAAATTTCATCAAAATCGGTTCAGTAGTTTAAAAGATATGGACCAAAATGTTATATGAAGTCGGTTATATTTATGTAACTTTTGTTACATCGACTTGTTAATGACATGTTTTCCCTGCAGTTAAAATGAATAAAAAAGAAACACAAGAAATGACTGTTGAAAAATTTAATTTAAATAAAAAAAACACACACACACACACACAGTATTTATTCTTATGTTCTCTAAAGACATTCCAAGTGCTGATAATTGATCTAAAATAACTTGTTAGTTTGAAACCTGTAAATTTTTCGTTTGGTATAAATCCTAAAAAACTTTCATTTATTACAATTTCTGACGTTCTTGGATGGTCTTGGGTTTGATTAATAGAAATATACCTAATTATCAGGGTCATCTGCTCAGTTTTGCTGGCGTCCGGTGTACAATCTAAAATAATAGAATAATATTTCGATTTAATAATAAGTTTTCAGAATATGGCTTTTTATACTGTCTGAGATCGTATTAATGAACTCATTCTGAATAGTTGTACTTAAGTAAATTGCTTGTTTCTCCTCATTCTTCAAGACTCTGCGTACATGTTTCTGCATAACAGAATCATATTAGGCTAACAACTCTACTAGTTTTAAAAAGTTACCATTGTTATATTGATACAGATAATCAGAAGTACCTTGAAAGGCCAAGCCACTTTTTGCCAACATTTTGACGATTGAGGCAATACGCAACAAAACTCCATTCCAGTGTTCTATTTCTGATTTAATTATTCCCTGTGACTCGGCATCTATCGTATGTGAGGATTTGAGCCTACGTGAAAGTTTGAACCAAGATTTTACAGCTTCTACGTGGTATCGTGATATGTCTCATGAGATTTAACCATATCACCTACATGCTTCCAATTGTTGTAGCCACCTTTAGATAGACCGGAAGTTATAGTTGTATTAAATATTTTGCAGCAAAAACAATACATCGAGTTTTTTGCCACAGAATATACAAGCCAATCTCTCAGAATTTCTTCACCATTATTAAGCTTTCTCTTATAATATCTCGAAGTAAACCTTCGATCATTGTTATCTCGTGAAAATTCAAATTCATACAATAGGTTAGGAGAACATCTATTTACTAAATATACTCTTTCTGCATCTGTTATTCTGTCGCTCCACATTGCTGGATCGGCATCCAAAAAGGACGTTGAGCCTGCTGAAACACTTGTAGTTGCAATAGCACCTTCACCTGTAATATCGCTTGACCCAGAAGCAGTAGGTTCACAGATTATATTTGGCGTACCTTCATCATGTGGTTTAAGCGGGGCCGCAGCTACTACATCGGTTTCTTGTAGATGTGTGGCCAGTGTGGGTGACGATGGTTGTTAAGTTCACCGTGACTTTTCTTCAAGAAGGACTCTAATGCCCCTGCTTGCTTTTGTCGCTCTGCATCTTTTTCGAGCCTTCGTTTTTTATATTGGTATCCCGACAAGCGTGCTCTACCGTCAGCCATTCTGTACGGTAAAAATAAATAGTAAATTAAAATATTAAAAATACATGTATGTAAAAAAGTAAATAATTTCATATATATATATATATATAGGTGTTGCAGGCAGCAAAGAGCAGCCAGGGAAAGGTTGCTGGGCTGGGTTGCTGTTGGGCAGCAGCAGCATAGCAGCAAAGTTATTGGGCTAAGCTTACAGCAGCATATATATATATATATATTATGTTATAGCAAAGCAGCATACAGCAGTTACATGCATAAGGTTGGTATATATATACATATATACTATATATATGATAGATATGGAATATATAGTTATGCTATTATTATATTATATATATATATATATATATATTATATATATATATATATATATATATATATATATATATATATATAAGCATATATATATATATATATATATATATATATATATATATTTGTAATAACTGACTCCTGATCTTGATTTGAAAATTGAATCACCACATAATTTATTATGTAAGTGTAAACGTTTTTTTTACGTACTATAGATTTATAAATAGGTAGGTAGGTACTTAGTAAATTCACACACCCTCTCCTATATTTGTATGATTTATCTATCTGCCATGCCACCAACATCCACTATTCAATTTCAGAACTTTCAGACTTCGCATATATCTATTGTATGACAGTATGAACTTAACTTCTAAAATATGAAATATAAAAACACTTTAATTCTAGATCGCTTTCTAGCTTTTTTAATCGCTACACTATTTGCAAACTGCAATGTGACTGAACTACAGAAAACTGATGTTAAACGAATGAAAAAATAAAATCCGACTTCTTGCTTGGTTTACAATTCGCCCTCAATTTTGCCGCCCCTCATTTTTGCCGCTCTGGGCATTTGCCTGGCTTGTTCCCCCACCCCACCCCCTTAGATCGGGCCCTGTCTTTCTTCACACCAGACAACTCTCTAATACGTTCATTCTTCATTTTATCGATTCTTCTCACACCTAAAACGCCCCTAAGATTATCACTTCTAATATATATATATAGCAGCATGTTATTATTAGCCCTGTCGCCCTATATATATTATTGTTATTATTACTAGTTGTTGTTGTTGCTATAAGGTTATATATATGGTTATTATATATATATTATTATTACATATTATTACATATATACATATATATATACATACATAATAAGGCTACATACATGTTATTAGCAGCGAGCATGCCATGCTGCTAAGCCAAGGTTGCACTATACATACAAGGCTATATATTGGTTATTACATATATATATATATATATTATTATATATACATATAGGTTGGTTATTATTAAGGTTATATATATATATTATGTTATTATATATATATACATATATATATATATATATGGTGTTACTATATGTTATATATATAGAGCATATATTATTGTTATATATATATATATATATATATATATATATATATATATATATAATAAGTTATTATATATATATATATATATATATGTTATATATATGTTGCTGCTATATATATATATATATACGGTATATATATAGAAAGAAAGAAAGAGCATATATATATATATATATATATATATATATATATTATTAGTTATATTATATATATATTAGTTTCATTTTCTAATATATATTATATATATATATATATATATATATATATATATATATATATTCCTATCTCACAGATAAATATTACGTATCTTGCTAGAATGGCTTCCAATATTACGAGAGTACTTGTGAACTATATATAAATAGTATGATAATGCATTTGAGAAGTGCATGTTTTTATTGTGATTATCTATAATAAATAATAATAATAATAATAATAATAATAATAATAATAATAATAATAATAATAATAATAATAATAATAATAATAACACACACACACACACACACACACACACACACACACACACACACACACACACACACACACAATAATAATATGTTCGATAGAAGAGACATAGCAATATTGAATTTAAAAGTGTTTTTTGTTTTGTTGGAAAATGAGAAAATAAATATCCACAGTATAAATAATAATGTATTTATATATTTTAATACATTTGCTAATTATTTATATATATATATATTATAATATATATATTATATATATTATTATTGGTTGATTAGTTATGGGTTATATGTATATATATATTATTGTTATTACAGCATATATATATTATTATTATTGGTTATTGGTTATATATTATAAATATATACATATTGGTTATTATTAATATTATTGTTAGCGCAGCAGCAGCAATTAGTATAATTATATA
>JABUQX010058220.1:35000-37500 GCA_015478945.1 Trachelipus rathkii | reverse complement strand
ATCTAAACTCTAAAGCCTTCTTCAGCTCTTCTTTTGAAGTCTGAACTCTGCTGTCATCCTCAGAGTTTGAGAGATATTCTGAAGAGCTTAAATATGGAGAATAATTGAATATATAATTGATTTTGCTTTATAGTTTCCGTAACCATGAGAAATGGTTGCAAAACAGAATTTTTTCAAGTATTTGCCATTTATTAGCAGTCAAAGCTTAAATGATTGATTGTTCTATAATATAAACTTGCAGAGGTCTTTTCAAACATTCAATTCTTTTTAGAATCAAATATGTGCTATTCCACCTTGTATTAACATCTTGAATTGGCATAAGTGGGCTTGCAAGATGTGGATCCAAGTCTCTTTGTATTCTTTCAAGTTCATTACAGCTTAAATGATTGAAATGTGTACAAATATTCCTACATTTCTTTATTAAATCACACTGTTCTTTGAGAAAATAAGGTATCTTTAATAACAAATTGATGTTTATGAATAAAACAAGAAAAACTTGTGTATCCTGCAAAATTAGTTCCAAGCTTCATGTTATATGCTACATCTCGAAGGATCAAATTTATTTTGTTAGGAGGAATTTCCCAATTATTCATCATAATTTCAAAACTCATAGTGATTTTAATTCCAGAATGAAAACCTCCGGGGAAATACTTGCAATGGAGTACAGTCCATTTTTTAAACGCTTGTAAGCCAGAGTGCAGTTAAAGAAATAAATGACTGTTTGAATTATTTAGCTCTCTATATATCTGTAGTAATGATATCTGATCAGCCTTAGAGAACTGAATACTGCTGATCATAATTTTATGTGTGATAACATCTCTGCAAAATATTTTCTATTAGGAATAAGATATTCTTTGGTTGAAGATGGGCAATAAATTCTATGAATCCCCTTCTCTTCTGCGACTGTGAATGGCTGGTTACTCAGTGATAAAAATAAAAATTCAATATTTTCAGATTTGGTGACAGATTTATATGTCAAATCTTTTAGAGTGGTAAAAAGATAATTCTCATTTAAGCTTAGATCTATTGCTCTTGTGGTTTCCCCTGTTCTAGAAAATACAAGACTTCCCCTTACTATTAAAAATATTTGAACTTCCAGATATTCCTTTCGATAATATTCCATATGTTCATGAAGTGGCGTTGTACTAAACGTAAGATTTTATGTTGAAAGTTATATAAAAAATACTTTTTTTACATTTCTTTATAGTTAAACGAAAGTTCATTAAAAATTCCGGTTCCGGCCGGAATTTTTTGTGATTCCGGCTAATTCTGGTTCTGGCGGAATCGAAAATTTCAGTTCCGGTACACCCCTAATATAGTATATATATATATATATATATATATAAGTAAAGGGTATATATGCTATATATATATATATATATATATATATATATATAGCATATAGCAAATATATATATTATAAGATATATATATATATATATATATATATCTGTATATATATATAGAAATAGTAATATATATATATATATATATATATATATATATATATATGAACATGATGAGAGAGTAAATATGGGACCTACAAGAGAATGGGAAGTTGCTTTGGACGAAAAAAGTACGTAAAGTTAAGAAAGAAAATGCGGGGAATATTCATAGAATAATTAATATTGATAAAGGTAATAAACTAAATAAGGGGAACTGTAAAAACTAAAGGGGAATTAGTTTATTGAGTGTTATAGTTGAGATATATGTTGGTATTTTCGTTGAAAGAGTGAGTCGAGTGACATGAGGGTTTGGTTGTTGAAAAACGCAATGTGCAATTAGAAGCAGTAGAGTATGTGTAGTTCATATTTTCACACTGAAGCAAATGAGTTAGAAAATGAGAGAGAAGAGGATTGATTTAGGTTTTATGGACTTTCAACAGGCGTATGACAGGATTAATAGGGAAGCTCTGTGGCAGGTGTTAGTGTTGGTGGTGTTTCTGAATGGAATTAAAAATATGTGTTAATAGTGAAGCGTATGTAAGAATAAATGGAGTGGAGAGTGAACTGTTAAATATTAAGAGCAGAGTGAGGCAGGGAGGCGTTGTCTCATTAATTATTTGATTTGTATATGAATGGGGTGATGAGAGTATTTAAGGTAGGGGTGGCAGAGGAGGATGTTAGACTGATTGAAAATGGTAGAGAGTGGAGAGTACCTAACTTACTGTACGCAGATGATCTGGTTTTGTGTGGAGAATCTGAAACAAGTTTGAAAAGATTTGTAGATAGGTTTGGCTTTGTATGTAAAAGAAGGGGTTTGAAAGTAAATGTAGATAATGGCAATATGATATTGGTAGCTAAAAAGAGTCCGAAGTGTGAAATCATGTTTCACGGTAAGACACTGAAACAAGTATCTGAATTTAAATATATAGGCTGTACGTTGGATGAAAAGGGAACGAATGATGCTGAGAGTAGTAGGAAAGTTGTGTATGGTGAATTATTAGTTTAAAATTATACTAT
Source organism: Trachelipus rathkii (assembly GCA_015478945.1). Lineage (NCBI taxonomy): Eukaryota > Metazoa > Arthropoda > Malacostraca > Isopoda > Trachelipodidae > Trachelipus > Trachelipus rathkii. The sequence continues at coordinate 35,038 of JABUQX010058220.1, read as the reverse complement.
TCTGACTCCGGAACACCATATTTTCAATTAAAATTACA
>JABUQX010058220.1:2500-20000 GCA_015478945.1 Trachelipus rathkii | reverse complement strand
ACCTTTCATATCTAGTACTCATATCATATATGGGTTAAATATCCGTTCACATCCCAAAGGGGGGTCACCAGCCCCACAAAACTGAAATATTGGCGTAGAACAACGAAACTTGGTATACATCTTTCTTATGATGTATCCTCGATACAGAAAACAAAAAAAAATAAAAAAAAATTAAAAAAAAAAATAAAAAAAATTAAAAAATTTTTTTTTAAAAAATTAAAAAAAATTTTTTTTAAAATTTAAAAAAAATTAAAAAAAAATAAAATTAAAAAAAAATTTTATTTAATTAAAAAATTTTTTAAAAAATTAAAAAATTTTTAAAAAAAAATTTAAAATTTAAAATTTTTTTAAAAAAATTTTAAAAAAAAAATTAAAAAAAAAAAAAATTAAACATTTTTTTATTCTTTTTAAGTTTATAACTTAAAAAATTTACGTTTTTTATATAATTCAAACACCCTCTAGAGCCTCTTTACATACCCTAAAGCAGTAAATCACTAAATCAAACCACTATCCAACCTCCCTCCTGACCATCTGCGATCTATTGATCTATTGATTAAGGTCAAATTTTTACTAAAATTGTAACGTTTTACATACCCTAAAGGCTAGTAAATCACTAAATCAAGCACCAACCACCCTCCTGTCAGTTGTGATCTATTGAATCTATTGTATTAAGGTCAAATTTTTACTAAAATTGTCATGTTTTACATACCCTAAAGCAGTAAATCACTAAATCAAGCCACCCAACCTGCATATCTGTCCATCTGTGATCCATTGATCTATATTGATCATTGATCTATTGATTCCATGATCTATTTGATCTATTGATCTATGATTAAGGTCACATTTTTACTAAAATTGTCATGTTTTACATACCCTAAAGCAGTAAATCACTAAATCAAGCCACCCAACCTGCATATCTGTCCATCTGTGATCCATTGATCTATTGATCTATTGATCTATTGATCTATTGATCTATTGATTAAGGTCAAATTTTTACTAAAATTGTCATGTTTTACATACCCTAAAGCAGTAAATCAGTAAATCAAGCCATCCTACCTACCCTCCTGTCCCATCATGATCTATTGATCTATTGATCTATTGATCTATTGATCTATTGATTAAGGTCAAATTTTTTACTAAAATTGTCATGTTTTACATACCCTAAATCAGTAAATCAGTAAATCAAACCACCATCCAGCCACCCTCCTGACCAGTTGTGATCTATTGATCTATTGATCTATTGATCTATTGATCTATTGATCTATTGATTAAGGTCAAATTTTTTACTAAATTGTCATGTTTTAATACCTTAATCAGTAAAATTCATTAACAAACTACATCCCTCCACCCTCCTGTTCATCCTTGATCTATTGATCTATTGATCTATTGATTCAAGTCACATTTCGAGTATCATTTTTGGATAAACATAACATAAAATCAAGTTCTTTATACAAAGATCAATCAATATATGTTAACAAAAAATTTAGCATAACCATACCTAACCATCATAATACCTAATGGGTAAAGACAAACAAAGTAAAGTTTTTACTCTATGTAAAGCTAAACTATGAACATAACATACTTAACACACAACAACCAGACGAATAAACAGCTATCATTAACAACTTGGTCAATAAAGCGAACATACAAGGGATTTTACAATAACATAGTAATATTTACCAAAAATTTATCATAACCTTACCTAACCATAATAATACCTAACGAGTAAAGACGAACAAAGTAAAGTTTTTTTTTAGGCTTATTCTTTTTAGACACCACCCCTTTCAGAAAATACCAACTCTAAACATGAAAAATGATTTTATGCTTTAACCATTTGCATAAAGTGATGCAATACTTATTATATTTGACCCTCTGGCAGGAATACAAACAATGTAACAGTCGCCATTCGGTTTACGATTAAATATAAATGACACATCGTTGGGAATAACGAAACTCCTCGTGAAGATATCAACAACAAGCGTAGAGATGCGAGGAGATGTCTTCGTATCAGCACTGCGAAAACTATCCTACTGAAGAAAATAGTGTATAAACAACCCTTATAGGTAATGAGATTCTTTCTTTCAATCAATCAGAGTAAATAAACAAAATACAAAACGTACGAATTGGAACCATATCAGTTCAAAGGTATATATCCTCGATTAGACAACAACCAAAACAACAACAACAACAACAACAACAACAACAACAACAACAACAATAACATAGTACAAAAATAAGTTCTTTTATATACCAACCATCGAATATATGCTAACATAACAAGGTTTTCACATTAATAAAGCTAACATAGCATCATATGAACTAGGAAAATAATGTACAACGACAAAGCTAACACAACTTAAGCACAAATAAACTACTAAACATTAAACAAAGTACCTAGCACAGCGTAGAAAACGTAAATTCTATTCACACTTTTTCAGCATATCTCTAACATATCAATGTTATTTTACATTAACACTATTGATTTACGTCGCATTTCGAGTATCATTTCGGAAAAACATAGCACAAAATGAGTTCTGTATATACTAACCATCGAATATAGTTAACATAAACAAGGTTTTCACATTAATGTAAAGCTAACATAGCATCATATTAACTAGAAAATAATGTACAACGACGAATCTAACACAAATTAAGCACGTTAAACTGTTAAACATTAACAAAGTTCCACTAACACCTGTAAAGTAATTGACATTGCATACAAAACGTAACCTATTCATACTTTTTACCAACATATCTCTAACATATTAACGTTAATTTTACATTGACACAGTAATGTTTAAACAAGAATTTATCATAACCTTGTTTAATTATCATAAGCAGAGCAGCGAAAGTATGCTAAAACGTAACAAAGTTTTCACATTAATAAAGCTAACTAAGAATATGAACTAGGAATATGATGTACAACGACAAACTCTAACACACCTTTCGTACTAACAAACCCTAACATTAACCAAATTCCGCACTTAACAGCAGTAAAGTAACCAACATACATACAGAACGTAATCTATTCACAACTTTTGCAAGCATATCTCTAACAATAACAATGTTATTTTATATTAACATGGTAAATACTTAACAAAAGTTTAGCATAAACCTGTCCAATCATCATACTACAACGAATATAATGCTACCGTAACAAATGTTTTTACAATTCAACTTCGTATATTAACAAAAAATTCATCATAACGTCGTCTAAATATCATAATCCCACGCGAATGAATTTCAAACATAACAAAATTTTTAACCAACATACAAAAAAATAACAAAATTTATCCTGACATAATAACATAAATAAGTTCTTTGAATAAAATATCACAGTAAACGTGAATTAGTTTACTGATTTTAAAGCAGTAAATCAGTAAATCAGCTAAATCAAACCACCATACCCTGCATCCTATCCCATCACCTGCCTGTGACTATTAGCTATTGCATTCAAGTCATATTCGATTATCATTTTTGGATAACATAACATAAAAAATAATCTTTATATACTGCCCTACGAATATATCTTAACCAACAAAGTTTTAGCATCAATAAGCTAACATATCATAACCGGCAACTAAGAATAAAATGTACAAATGCAAACCTACCATACTCGTGTATGAAATTAATCAGCTAACATCCTGAAAATTCCCTACTTATCAAAGGTAAGTAGCTAACAGGACATACAAAATGATATGTTCCCACTTTTCACGCATATCAGCAACAGGTAAAGCCGTGTTATCTAACAAAATCCCTTAACAAAGTGACCAATCTATCAAAGACACCAACATCTTGAACTATGAATGGACACTATCTTCATCATAGTGTCACTCATTTCGAGTATAACATCATTTGACCTATGAATAATCGTAGACATTAGCAAAAGTTAGGGCAAACCTAACATTACTCAACAAAAACTTAACCTAGGCTCACGTTTCTAACACATCATCGTCAGTTAACACAGTAATATCTTACAAAAACTCATCATTTCTCTAACAAATCAGTGTTATTTTCACATTGTCATAGTAATATTTAACATAACGTACCTAACTTACGAATAAACAGTTTTCATTAACCAAGAGTATCTAAAGCAACACATTACCTTCCAAGAGAAAACCCAGGGGGGATGCGCCCCTTGAAAGGGTGTGAATCCTGCGAGGGGGATCACCCCGAAGGGCATGTCATTATTGCTTTGGGCCTCAGCCCTTCGGGCTGAGGCCTTACCCCTCCTTCGGAGGGGTAAAGCCCGCTTACACCCCTTCGGGGTGATCCCCCTCGCAGGATTCACACCCTTTCAAGGGGCGCATCCCCCCTGGGTTTTCTCTCGGAAGGTAATGTGTTGCTTTAGATACTCTTGGTTAATGAAAACTGTTTATTCGTAAGTTAGGTACGTTATGTTAAATATTACTATGACAATGTGAAAATAACACTGATTTGTTAGAGAAATGATGAGTTTTTGTAAGATATTACTGTGTTAACTGACGATGATGTGTTAGAAACGTGAGCCTAGGTTAAGTTTTTGTTGAGTTATGTTGTTAGGTTTGCCTAGAATTTTGCTAATGTCTAACGCATATTCAATAGGTCAAATGATGTATACTCGATATGAGTGGACACTATGATGGAAATAGTTCCATTCATAGTTTCAAGATGTTTGGTGTCTTGTGACTTGGTCCACTTTGTTAAGGATTTTGTTAGATAACACGGCTTTACCTGTTGCTTGATATGCCGTGAAAAGTGGGGAACATATCGAGTATTGTATGACTTGTCAGCTACTTTACCTTTGCTAAGTAGGGAATTTTCAGGATGTTAGCTGATTAATTTCATACGCGACGTATGTTAGGTTTGCATTTGTACATTTTATTCCTAGTTGCGGTTATGATATGTTAGCTTTATTGATGCTAAAACTTTGTTGGTTAAGCATATATTCGTAGGGCAGTATATAAAGAACTTATTTTTATGTTATGTTTATCCAAAAATGATACTCGAAATATGACTTGAATCAATAGCTCAATCTATAAAGGCAGGTGGCCATGGGTAGGGAGGGTATGGAGGGCTGTTTGATTACTGATTTACTGATTTACGCTTTAAGATCAGTAAACTATTAGCGGTTTTACTGTGATGTTTGTATAAAGAACTTTATTTTTATGTATGTCAGGATAAATTTTGTTATTTTTTTTTTTTTTTGTTATGTTGGTTAAAACTTTGTTATGTTGCAATTATTCGGCTGGGATTATTGATATTTAGACGAGCGTTATGTGGGATGAATTTTCTTGTTTAAATATTACGAAGTTGATGTAAAACATTTGTTACGTTAGCATTATATTCTTTGTCAGTATGATGATTGGACAGGTTTATGCTAAACTTTTGTTAAGTATTACGATGTTAATATAAAAATAACATTGATATGTTAGAGATATGCTTGCAAAAGTGTGAATAGATTACGTTTGTACGATGTGTTAGGTACTTTACTGCTGTTAATTGCTTCGGAAGTTTGTTAATGTTAGTGGTTTGTTCGTACGTAAGGTGTGTAGGTTTGTCGTTGTACATTCTATTCTTAGTTCAGGTTATTATATGTTAGCTTTATTAATGTGAAAAACTTTTGTTACGTTAGCATACTTTCGCTGCGTCTGTATGATAATTTAACAGGTTAGATAAATTCTTGGTTTTAAATATTTCTTGTGTCAATGTAAATTAACGTTAATATGTTAGGATATATGTTTGGTAAAAGTATGAATAGTTTACGTTTTGTATGCAATGTCAATTACTTTTACAGGTAGTTAAGTGCTGGAACTTTGTTATGTTAACAGTTTATTCGTACTTAAGTTGTGTTAGATTCGTCATCATCGTTGTACATTATTTTCTTAGTTAATATGATGCTATGTTAGCTTTATTAATGTGAAAACCTTGTTATGTTAACCTATATTCGATGGTTAGTATATAAAGAACTCATTTTGTGCTATGTTTATCCGAAATGATACTCGAAATGCGACGTAAATCAATAGTGTTAATGTAAAATTAACATTGATATGTTAGAGATATGCTGGAAAAAAGTGTGAATAGGTTACGTTTTGTACGCTGTGCTAGGTACTTTGTTAATGTTAGTAGTTTATTCGGGCGTAAGTAAGTGTGTGAGTTTGTCATTGTAGCATATATTCTTAGTTAATTATTGCATGCTATGTTAGCTTTATTAATGTGAAAACCTTGTTATGTTAGCATATATTCGATGGTTGGTATATAAAGAACTTATTTTTGTACTATGTTATTGTTGTTGTTGTTGTTGTTGTTGTTGTTGTTGTTGTTGTTGTTGTTGTTGTTGTTGTTGTCTAACGAGAATATATACCCTTTTGAACTGATATGGTTCATTCGTACGTTGTATTCTTGTTTACTTTCTTCTGATTGGTTGAAAGAAAGAATCTCATTACCTATAAGGGTTGTTTATACACTATTTTCTTCAGTAGGATAGTTTTCGCAGTGCTGATACGAAGACATCTCTCGCATCTCTACGCTTGTTGTTGATATCTTCACGAGGAGTTTCGTTATTCCCAACGATGTGTCATTTATATTTAATCGTAAACCTGGCGACTGTTACATTGTTTGTATTCCTGCCAGAGGGTCAAATATAATAAGTAATTGCATCACTTTATACAAAATGGTTAAAGCATAAAAATCATTTTTTCATGTTATGATGGAGAAGCTTTCTTTAATGCTGTTAAAAGAGAAAGCCCTAAAAAAAAACTTTTACTTTGGTTCGTCTTTACTCATTAGGTATTATTATGGTTAGGTAAGGTTATGATAAATTTTTGGTAAATATTACTATGTTATTGTAAAATCCCTTGTATGTTCGCTTTATTGACCAAGTTGTTAATGATAGCTGTTTATTCGTCTGGTTGTTGTGTGTTAAGTATGTTATGTTCATAGTTTAGCTTTACATAGAGTAAAAACTTTACTTTGTTTGTATTATATCCATAGTTCAGATGATGCTATGTTAGCTTTATTAATGTGGAAACTTTGTTACGTTAGAGTATACTCATTGATCTTTGTATAAAGAACTTGATTTATGTTATGTTTATCCAAAAATGATACTCGAAATGTGACTTGAATCAATAGATCAATAGATCAATAGATCAAGGATGAACAGGAGGGTGGAGGGATGGTAGTTTGATTTACTGATTTACTGATTTAGGGTATGTAAAACATGACAATTTTAGTAAAAATTTGACCTTAATCAATAGATCAATAGATCAATAGATCAATAGATCAATAGATCAATAGATCACAACTGGTCAGGAGGGTGGCTGGGATGGTGGTTTTGATTTACTGATTTACTGATTTGAGGTATGTATAAAAATGACAATTTTAGTAAAAAATTTGAACCTTAATCAATAGATCAATAAGCATGCATAGATCATGATGGACAGGAGGCGTAGGTAGGATGCTTGATTTACTTGATTTACTGCTTTAGGGTATGTAAAACATTGCAATTTTACTAATAAAAACATTTGACCTTAAATCAATAGATCAATAATCAATAGATCAATAGATCAATAAGATAATGGATCACAGTATGGACAGATATGCAGGTGGGTGGCTTGATTAGTGATTTACTGCTTTAGAGTATATAAAAAACATGACAATTTTAGTAAAAATGTGACCTTAATCATAGATCAATAGTACAATAGATCAATAGATCAATAGATCAATGGGATACAGAAAATGGACAAGATATGGCAGGTTTGGGGGGCTTGATTAGTGATTACTGCTTAGGCGATGTAAAACATGACAATTTTAGTTAAAAATTTAACTTTAATCAATAGAACAATTAGATCACAACTGGACAGGAGGATGGTTGGTGGCTTGATTTGAGGATTTACTGCTTTAGGAGTATGTAAAACGTTACAATTTTAGTAAAAATTTGACCTTAATCAATAGATCAATAGATCGCAGATGGTCAGGAGGGAGGTTTTGGATAGTGTTTGATTTAGTGATTTACTGCTTTAGGTAGTAAAGAGGTCTAGAGTGGGTATTTTAATTAAATTAAAATATGGTATATTTTTTTAAAGTTATAAATTAAAAAGAATAAAAAAAATGTAATTTTTTTTTTTTTTTTAATTTTTTTTAAATTTTTTAAAAAAATTTAAATTTTTTAAATTTTTTTTTTAAAATTTTTTTAAATTTTTTAAAAAATTTTTTTAATTTTAAATTAAAATTTTTTTTTAATTTTTTTCATTTTTTTTTTTTTTAAATTTTTTTTTAATTTTAAAAATTTTTTTATTTTTAAAAAAAAATTTTTTTTATTTTTTTTATTTTTTTTTTTAATTTTTTTTTTATTTTTTTTGTTTTCTGTATCGAGGGATAAATCAAAAGAAAGATCCAAACCAATTCTTTGTTCTACGCCAATATTTCAGTTTTGTGGGAGCTGGTGACCCCCCTTTGGATGTGAACGGATATTTAACCCATATATGATATGAGTATGATGATGAAAGGTTAATATCCGAGTTTTCATCGTTCTAGGTCATATTTTCAAGTTGGGTCCCGGAGACCCCATTTAGTTGTGTACGGTTATTTAACCCATATATGATGTGAGTTACCTGTATATGGTAGGTGTATACGAGTTCATCGTTCTAGGTCAAATATTCAGTTTGGGGCCGGTCCCACGAATTTGGCCAAATCGCGTCATTTTACCCGATACATCTAAGATAACAACCTAAAAAGGCCTGTATATCAAGTTACGTTGTTCTATGTCAATATTTCAGATTTTGGGGGTGATACCCCGTCTGGGGCACCCACAGTCATTTTACACCCGGGGTCATCTAAGATACATCCTCAGAAGGTTGTATACCGAGTTTCATCATTCTATGTCAATATTTCAAGATTTGGTGGGCTGGTCCCCGAATTTGGTCAATCGGTCATTTTACCCCGATACATCTAAGATAATACAACCTAAAAAGGCTGTATATCAAGTTTCAGGCTTACTACATCAATATTTAATGTTTGGGGGGGGGATCCCCTCTGGGGATCCTAGACACCTATACGGTCTTAAAACCATCATATTCGAACTCTACGACCTCGATAACCCATATAAGGACACCAACATTGTTGTTATACGACTGTTTATTAACTCGGCTCCGCAGTGGCTCCAGCACCGGTGCCGGAGCCAACTCCTCAATTCACATATCAAGTATTTCTAGAAACTCAACTCTGAATCCTCTCACCAAATTTCAGCCTATTACGAACACTTTGATTTTTAAGTGGGGGTGGGGTCCCCCTTCGGGGGACCCAGTGGGATGTAACATCGGCTACGACCAGGGTACCTCCCCATCTAACACCCCTCCAAATTTTAACCCAATACGATAACTCTAACTACTACATCACTACTACTAACATACTACCACTACTACTACTACTACTACTACCACTACTACTACTACTACTACTACTACTACTACTACTACTACTACTACTAATAATAATAATAATAATAATAATAATAATAATAATAATAATAATAATAATAATAATAATAATAATAATAATAATAATAATAATAATAATAATAATAATAAAACTTTAAATTAAAATTGTATATGCGCTACGCGTGCGGTGCTGGGACGTGCGGTGCAGTGCGGTGCGGTGCGGTGCGGGGCGGGAGTCGGAGTCGGAGTCGGAGTCGGAGTCGGAGCACAACAGACCTCGAAATTATGATCACTCCGTGATCATAATTTCTTCGACTTAATAATAATAAATAATAATAAATAATAATAATAATAAATAAATAATAATAATAAATAACATGAAAAAGCAATTAACTTAGATCAAAAACACGTGTTCTTATCAGCTACGCTGATAAGAACACGTGCCCTTATCAGCTACGCTGATAAGGACACTCAGAGCTCGTATTCCAAATGTGGTCTTTGAACCTGTCCGATTACTACTATATATATATATATATATATATATATATATATATATATATATATATATATATATATATATATATATATATATATATATATATATATATAATTTATATATATCTTAATATAATATATATTATATATATATATATATATATATATATATATATATTTAGTTAAGGAAATTGTCAGCTTCAGGAATGTTGTGGCAAGTGAAATAACGAAAAGAAAAATGACAAAATAATACAAGTGGCAGAATATTTGCTGATTGAAAATAATATGTTGTCTTGTAGTACTCCAGCTTTAATAATGTTCTGACACTCCGTACTTCATCATATGCTGAGAGGCATCTTTTCAAAATTAAAAAACTAATAAAAAGTTATTTGAAAAGTAACATGACGACCGTAAGGTTAAGTGAATTGGCTGTACTTAGCATAGAGTATGATCGAGCTCGCGCACTGGACTTGGAGAAATTAGTGCGATCATTTTGTGATGCAAAGAGACGAAGGGATTAATGAGCATTTAGAAGACTATTAATGTCAAAGTTAAAAAAGTTATGATAAATGTTGTATTGTATAAGTAAACTTTTTGCTACACTGGTACCATTATTTGCTAATGCTAAAAAAAGTGTTTTAAAAATTGCGCATCTCTTTACACTATATAACCTTTTTTCATTGTAATACACTCTGGTTCTTTTGTAATGCTAGTGTGATTTTTTTCTTTGATATGAACAAAAAAACTTTTTTTGTCATTCAAGTTCCAAAAAACTCTATCCACCCCGTCATGACCTAAAGGGGGCGCACAAAATACGGTGCCGGGGGGCGCCAATGACCTTAGTTACGCACTGTATATATATATATATATAATATATATATATATACTTATATTATATATATATATATATCTGTATATATATATATTATATAATATATATTTATATATATATATATATATATATATATATATATATTATATATATATATTATATAATATACATGTAGATGTTGTAACATAATGTATACATTATCTAATATATAATATATATTAATATATTTGTATATATATATATTATATATATATATACATTTAAATGTTTACATTACGGGCTCCACCTCCGATTTTCACCAATTTTTTTCAGGATATAATGCAAATGCATTAAAACAAAGAATAAACGTAAAATAAATTCTGTAAAACGTCTATAACATTATTTATTGCTGTAGTAAATTTTCCCATTTCCCCCTCATATTTTACATCTAAATTTCATTTGTAAACTATAACAATAAATGAATGGCGTTTGAATTAGGATATCGTTCGAACGGTGCAATGGTCTTTGTTCTTCTACGAATCTATAAATTGCGAAACGTACTAGTTTGATCGGCATTTGTATCTAACATTTCAATTTAAGGCTACAGTTTCAAGACTATCTGGCTAAATTTTGAAGTTGACATTAACGTGAATGGTTCATAGTTGTCAAAAAATAAAAATTTTATTTTTAAAAAAAAAAAAATCCTATATTTTATTTTTAAAGTTTTTTAATGTTATTATTTATTAAAAATTATATTTTATATTATAATATTAAATATATATATATATATATATATATATATATATATATATATATATATATATTATATTAAATATACATTATATATATATACATATATATATATATTATATATATATATTAGATGCCCTACAATTTGGAAAGGATATTTTACATCTACAGTAACGGCGACAAAGAAATTGTTCGTTCAATAATGAAAGATTTTGAAGTCAAAGGAAGAGCAGAAATACCACAAGAACTCATGAAGGCTATAAAACAAATTATAATAGGTAATATCTAATATAATCAAATTATATAAATAGCTTAATTTATAGATAGGTTGAGTCAAAGTGTGGAAGATGGTGAGCAAGATTTGGGGTTCTAGGATCAAATTCCCGATTTAGGTAAGCTTTTAGAATCGAGATCTCTCCTGTGAGTAAAGCTGCTGAGCCGAAGCCGGAGATGGAACGAAATTTTTTTCATTAAAGTAAATGGAACATGAACTAAAGTTGGGGTGGGCTATATAATTTACCGGCTTCACTGACTTCCATGTGACTGAGTTTTGAATAAGGAAATCGTGGAGGGAAAGTAATTCGAAGTTTTTCCTTTCCTTTTTTTAACTCTTAAAATTTTTACTTTCAGCTTTATCAGTAATGAAAATATGTTTAAAATAAATCTGCTAATTCAGCAAATACCAATTTTACTATCTCTACTATTATTACTATTATAAATACCCTCCTCCTTCTCCTCCACCTCCTCCTCCTCCTCCTCCTCCTCCTTCCTTCCTCCTCCTCCTCCTCCTCCTCCTCCTCCTCCTACCTACTACCTACTACTACTACTACTAATAATAATAATAATAATAATAATAATAATAATAATAATAATAATAATAATAATAATAATAATAATAATAATAATAATAATAATAATAATAATAATGATAATTCTCCTAGTTATTAAAATTTATATTATTTATTTATTTATTTTTTTATTTATTTATTTTAATTTCATGTACCTACTGAACTTAGTTCTTTAATTTAATATAATTATTTTTTTTTAGAAAGCGAAATCGTATCTGACGAAGAAATTTTAAAAATGATCAAAAGAGTTAAAGAAAAACACGACTACTTCCTTTGTCCTCATACGGCAACCGCTGCCCATTATTCTTTCTCCACACAGTAAGTGTTACCATATATATATATATATATATATATATATATATATATATATATATATATATATATATATATATATATAATATATATATATATATTATATATATATATTATACTATATATATATATATATATATATATATAATTATTTTGAATCAATTTTTAAATATTTTTCCACCACACACTGGTCGGGGGTACGATTTCAGAGTCGTCGGTAAGACAGACGACGAGAGTCCATATAACTTTAGAAATCATAATTATATATATATATATATGATATATATATTATATATATATTATATATATATATATATATATATATTAATATAATATATAGGGATATACACACCCTCTATATATATATATATATTGTCTTACTTTGAGATATCAATGGAAAAATTGAATGGTGTATGTATCACCAATGTAGTCAATGTAGCTTGTATAGTTTTAACAGATATCTACATGTGTCTAAAATCTTTGAAACTCTCTTTAACTCATTTCCTGGGCCATCTGGAGTCTCAACCTATTCTTACAGATCATCAGTATGGGTTTCGTCGCTAATAATATATATAATATATATATGACTGATGACAGATTTTCCTATATCACTGACTTATGGTCTTCTACCCTTAGGGACTATGGGTAGTCTTGTTGGCGCTTGACACATCCAAAGTTTTTGATCAAGTATTTCACGTGTCACTGATCTCTTAGCTCCATTCCTCGGGTTTCCTCCTTCTATTTGCTTACTCTTGTCAAGTTTTCACTCTGATCGCTCCATATAAGCACTCGCTGATGGAGAGACTTCTATTCCCTTTCATGTTAACTGTGGTGTTCCTCAAGGTTCTGTTCTACCTAGAAACTTTATTCTTCTTTTCATCAACGATCTCCTCAACTGCACTTCTAACTCTGTTCACTCTTACGCGATGACTCAACTCTCCATTCTTCCACTCATTTCAAATCTGCTCCCTCTTTTGCATCTAGAATCGCCTCAACACTTCAGCTTTCCTATTCTATCTTCGGATGGGATTTCCCGGTGGGGTCACAGCAACCTTATGAAATTCAACTCTTTAAAAACTCTTCTTCATATCTCCCTCTCAAAAAAGCCTCCCAACTTTCCTATGTCCTTCGACGGCTCCAACGTCTCACCTGTGAACAACATAAATATTCTTGGACTGAACGTAAACAATAAATTGCTTTGAAACCTCATATCACAACGGTTGGTAAGGTGACCTCAAAGAAGTTGGGAGTTCTATTTAGGCTGCTGGAATTTTTTATTCTGCACAGCTACTCCAGTTATATAAGCGGCCCTATTTCCGTCTTGTTTTTGGAGATTGCTGTTCTCACATTTGGGGGAACTTAGGCTCCATCCTTCTTTTGGATAGGGTTGAATCTAAGGTCAAGAGACTAATAAACTGTCCCCTACTTTCTAACTCCTTGGACCCTTTATCTCTGCATGCAACGTGACGTTGGCGCACTATTTTTTTCCTATAGGTACTATAATGACCTTCGCTCGAGGGAATTGACCTCTCGCATTCCATCACATTACGTCACCCTCATAGCACAATTTCTGCCTTGCTCTCGAATGAATTTTGATTGAGGATTGAAAACACATCTTGCTCGTTGTGGTGCTTCCTTCTTTCCAGCCACTCCTGTTCTGTGAAACTCAATGGCTTCATCTGTTTTTAATGCTGTATTTAATCTTTCTCTCTTTAAAGACCATGTCAGCACCCACCTGAGAAATTTGCATTAAGTTTAGGCTTGGGTGGGTTTCCCAAATTTTATTTTATGTCCCCTCCTTGAAAAGGATCCTACCCATGAGTGCCGACAAGCCTGCTATATATAATATATATATATTATATAATATATATATTATAATATAATTATATATATACTATATATAATATATATAATATATATATATATATTATCATATACATAGGCGCGCGTTATGGGGGCAGGGTAGGGGCCATGGGCCCCCCCCCTATGGTTTTGAATCTCATGAGAAATTTCCACAATTAATTTTTTTTAAGATCACATGGCTAAACGATATATATATATATATATATATATATATATATATATAGTATTATATATATAATATCTATATATATAATATATATATATATATATATATATATATATATATATATATATATATTATATATATATATCGGATTATATATATATATTAATTATATATATATATATATATATATATTATATATATATATATATATATAATATATAATATATTATATATTATATATATATTACTACCTACTATATATATATATATATATATTTATATATATTATATATATAATATATATATATATATATATATATATATATATATTATATTATAATAGATATATATATATATTATATTATATATAGTATAGATATATATATATACAAGTGGCGTATCCAGAATGGTGTTTTCGGGGGGGCCAAAACAAAATCGTGTCTTGTATATATATAATATATATATATATATAATATATATATATATATATATTATATTAATATATTATACTATACTATATATATATATATATACTATATATATATATATATATATTATATATATATATAATATATATATATATTATATTATATTATATAATTATATATATTACTATATATATATGATATATAGTATATATATATATATATATATATATATATATAGTATATATAATATATATTATATATATATATATATATATATATATATATATATATAATAATATATATATATATATAATATATTATATATATATAAAGTTAGTAAGGACAAAATATTAAATCTCCTAAGAAAAAATGGATGTGAGATTTATATGAATTACTAAAATCATCTTACCTAAATTGTTAAAAAATTTAATCGCCTGACATGAGTGTGAGCGAAGTCCGATCTGAGCATAACATCCTCAATTTTTATTTCATATATCGATGTATTGGTTAGAGGAGGGGCAATTACAATAAGCTCTTTCATCTCCAGTGGTATTCTCAAGTAGTTTTCAGATGTCTTAATGTTGAAAAGCTTCTTTTACTGAAGCAATTTTAAAACGGAGTGCTAAATTTGCCAGTATTTGCAACAAGATTTAAATATTTGGAAATTGTGACTGCGAACAAGAAACTAGTCCATCTATTGCCGTTTTTGGGCGACCTGTGCTGTGATGCCATTTACAACTTCCATATAATCCTTAGTTCTGCTTTTGCTAAAAATTTTCATTTGGGCTTTCCAGATCTTCCTTGTAAAATGTTACACAATCTTTTATCTTGTCATATGGTTACATTCACACCCGTTCGTATGACAAATGCAAAGGAAAATTTAAAAAATTTCTTCTCCTAATGCCTATATTAAATCATCAAAAATGGTATAAAAATGGATGTTCGATAATAGTCTGTGGGTCGGAAGTAAGAATGTTGGTCTGATTTTAGAATTGTTAATTCTGAGTACAGCATTTCAATACTCAGGTTCAAAGATTCAGATTTCGCGTTTTACACAATCTTCCAAAAATCAGCTGAAATTCTAATGTTACATTTTCTCTGATGGTTTCAAGTTTAGTTTTTAACTAATGGACTTACGAGATTTGTTTCTGACAGCGACGAATTATATAAAATTAATTTAACTCCTGACTTTATATTATTAAAGGATATGATACTTAAAATTTTTTATGTCTAGAAAATTTCGGGGGCAGGGCTGGCCCCCCTGCCCCCCCTAAATACGCCACTGGTATATATATATATATATATACGAGGAGCTCTATGTATTAAATAGAATATGAAATTTTTAAATTTAATATATTTTTATTAATATTTATATTAATTATTATACTATATATAAATTGATATAATATATATATATTATATATTATATATAATATATATATATATATACGAAAAGCCTATTTTTTTTTATCTTGAGATACTTTGTGGCTGGAAATGTAGGGGAGGGCCAATGCCTACCCTGGCCAGACTTGTAACGCCGCTCATGTATAACACCTCCAATGCATTTCGTTGTTGCCCCGAATCAGAGAATCGTATGACGTTTGAAAATAATATTGAATTGTAGGTATTTTTTTTAACCAGGCATTAAGACTTTAGATGCATAATAGCTTTTTTTGCTCTACATCTTAATAGGAATTATACGAGGCTTTTTTGAGGTCCGCTCATGTAAAAAAAATTGCAAATAGTGATTGGATGGAAATTCTGCTACGTAGTTGCTTGAGAAGCGAAAGAAGTAGCGGGAGAGGGCGTTAAAAATGTGTATTATTATCTGACAAAGTAATACTGAAAAATATGGATAAGCTTATAATTAAAAGGCCTAGGATTGATAAAGTTATTCACTTGTGATTGAACAAACTACGGAACCCATTTAGTGCTGGTTCTAGTAATGTTGATGATAAATTCAGTGGTATTGAAGCCAATACTTGTTATTGATAGTTAATTTTAGTATAGTGTTGCTACTTGGCTATAGCGTGTACAAGAGGAAAATGTCCTGGATATTGGAAATTACATTAATTGGGAATCTATTTAAGATTAAAGTTTGACTTTATTAATAATATCTGTGTGAGCTCTATAATAGACACTCACTCAATTTAAAGATAGCTAAAAGAGGAAAAAAACTCCTTTCCTTTATGAATAGCTAGATTTGCACAAATATTTCTTGTAAGGCGTATTCTAAAAATATTGAAAGGATCGTTTTGTAGGGTTTGTGTGGCATTAAGCTTTCAATGAACGAGTTAGTAGCAAAATGAGAGAAATAACTGTGCATGCCAGTATAATTGTGAGTGTAAACCAATCTCTAGTGATAAATAATAATAAACATGCATTCATGTGCTAAAGTCCATGCAAAATTC